>CAUYLG010024560.1:0-126862 GCA_963573385.1 Cacajao melanocephalus | reverse complement strand
AGCCAAATAAATTTTGAGCACAAGGAACATAGCCACAGGCATCACACCATCTGACTTAAAAATATACTACAAATCTATAGTAATCAAAAATAGCATGACGCTAGAATAAAAAGACACAGAATAATGGAACAGAAGAGATAGCCCAGGAATAACTCCACCCATTTTATCATCAGTCAATTTTACAAAGGTGCCAAGAACACACAATAGGGAAAGGACACTCTCTTCAATAAGTGATATTGAGACAACTGGATATTCACATGCAAAAGAGTGAAGTTAGACCTTTATCTTACACTATACAAAAAACCTAAATAAAAATGAATTCAAGACTTAAATGTAAGACCTGAAACTGTAAAACTAGTAAAAGAAAACATAGAGGAAAAGCTCTATGACATTGATATGGGCAATGATCTTTTCTTATGAAACCCAAGGCACAGAAAACAAAAGCAAAAATAGGTAAATTAAATTACGTAAAACTAAAAAGCGTCTGCACAGCCAAGAAAATAATCAACAGAGTGAAGAGACAACCTAAAGAATGTAAGAAAATAATCAGTAAGCCATACATCTGATAAAAGGTTAATATTGAAAATATATAGGAAACTCACATAACTCAATAGTAAGAAAACAAATAACCCAATCAGAAAATGGTTGGTGGGAGCGTAAATTAGTTTAACCATTGTGGAAGACAGTGTGGCGATTCCTCAAGGACCTAGAAACAGAAATTCCATTTGACCCAGCAATCTCATTACTGCGTATATATCCAAAGGATTATAAATCGTTCTACTATAAGGACACATGCACACGAATGTTCACTGCAGCACTGTTTACAATAGCAAAGACTTGGAACCAACCCAAATGCCCATTGATGATAGACTGGACAGGGAAAATGTGGCACATATACACCATGGAATACTATGCAGCCATAAAAAATGATGAGTTTGTGTCCTTTGTAGGGACATGGATGAACCAGGAAACCATCATTCTCAGTAAATTGACACAGGAACAGAGAATCAAGCACTGCATGTTCCCACTCATAGGCAGGTGTTGAACAATGAGAACACATGGACACAGGGAGGAGAGCATCACAGACTGAGGTCTGTCGGGAGGGACTAGGGGAGGGACAGTGGGGGATAGCGAGTTGGGGAGGGATAACATGGGGAGAAATGCCAGATATAGGTGATGGGGATGGAGGCAGCAAACCACATTGCCATGTATGTACCTATGCAAAAATCCTGCATGTTCTTTACATGTACCCCAGAACCTGAAATGCAAATTATATATGCATATATATGTGTGTGTGTGTGTATATATATATATATATATGAAAGAAAATGAAAAAAAAAAAGAATATCTCTTAACAATCTTAGTCCTCACCACCAGGCCTTATTCTCTATAAAGTACTTCCATATACATTATCTTAAGAGATGCATAAGCTATCACAAGGCAAACAGAAGTGCATGTTATTATTCTCATTTATGGATTAGGAAACTGGGGCACAGAAAGAAAAGTTAAAAGACTCAGGCAAGAAGCCCACCTTCTCCACTCTCATCCTTCAGGAGGTCCCAGAGCCATACAATTAAAACAGAAACAAATCTGCCTGGCAGAATATGAGGAAGTCTTTTGGGTCTCAGAATATGCTCTGCCATCTTATAGTCAGAAACAATTATAGCTAACATTGATGGAGTGCTCCCTCAATGGAGTTCATTGCCTTACCCAACCCTGTGAAGTGGGTACCATCCCATTTTACCAATTGTTAAACTGAGGTGCAGAGAGATTGGATAAGCAGGACACACAGGCAATAAAAGGTGGAACTGGGACTTGAACTGAGGCTCTCTGGCTCCAGCGTTCACTCTTGCTCTTAAACATATATGCTGTTCTGCTTCCTAAGTGGAAATGAACAGGAAAAAGCTTACAAGCCGAAGTGGATTTTAAAGGATCACTGATAGCTGATGGGGCTGCCTACGCTACGTGACAATGGTCCCTTACCCAGTTCCATTTGGGGGACCATGGAACCTTGAAGATATAGAAGAAGCAAGAACCACCCAAAGTCTCCTTCAATCCCAAGAAACTACAAGATGCAGGAAAAAATTAAAACTTCAGCAATATTCATTTGTTTTTATTTGTTGTGTTTGTTGATTCTCTGTCCTCTTAATTTGGGTCTTGGCATCTCTTTTCCACCTTCCACCTTTGGTGCATCCTGTCCTGGTTTCCTTCCTATGGATTCTTAACAGGACCAGTTGCCTTTCCAGGTGGACTCTTCATGAACTTGACTGAGCCAGCTCACAGATATTTTGTCTTCCCACTTCCCTATTTTAGATAATGAAGAGACAGGCATGCATTCAACCAATGTGACTTTTTATAGACCCTAAGCACTACTGAAAAGAGCAGGCTTATTTTTCACATCAAATCAAGATATAACAGGATATCCTAAGTAAGTCACATCTCTTCAAAGGGTGACAAATCATTCTGTTACCCTGTCTGTGCTGGCTGCCTCTATCCCTCAACCTGCCCAGGTTTGTCTTCTTCCCTGTCGGGCAATATTGGCAGTTCTTAAATTATTTCTTTACTGTCTCCTGTTAAGTTCAAGTCAGAATTAGCTAACTGGGTCAACATCACTCAAGCCATGAAGAATCCAAACCCCTTGGCTCAGTCTCTTCTTTTTATGGCTAAGAACTGAGAAGCAGTTAGTGCAGTGGTTAGGTACACAGGCAGAACAGGGGTTCAATCCACTCCACCACCCTCGCACCACATTACCTCAGGCTGATGTCTTAACTCCTGCAGGCTACAGTGTCTTCATCTGTAGACAGAGATAAGAACAGTTCCATCTTTGTGGGACTATTGTGAAGATAAATAAGATACTGTATTTAAAGCCTTCGGCACAGTGGCCTGACATGTAGTAACTACTCAGTTGATATTAGCTGTTATCATGATTAATAGAAAGTATCTCAGTATAAATCCTGTGAGGTAGGGGTCAGGTCAGAATTTGTATCCAGCTGTCTTGGGCAGGTTTCATTTAATTTGTAGAGTTTCCTTCATATGTTTAATGCAGCATAGGGCGTTAATGATGCTGGAAACAGAATTCCATAACCTTTTCTACTAAATTGGTGGATTTCAATGAAGAATGATAGAATCCCTCAGGAAAACTTCTCAAACTCCTGCACTCCTCTCATCCCACTTTGGCTCCCAACGTACCTGCTTTTTGAGAGGAGCCAGTCTGAGCCACACTTGCCACTATTCCTGTTTCTGAGGGCTCATGATAGGGACACTCACAAGGGCCAGAGGGCCCACTAGGTCTTTGTTTACCATATTGGGGTACATTGGGGTACAGTGGGCCACATTGTTTACTTTTTGGCTCCCTGGCACAAAAGCCCTCCTCTCCCTTCAAAAATAATTAAAATATTTATTGAGATAATTGTAGATTCATGTGCAGTTGTTAGAAACAGAGAAATTCTGTGTACCTTTTATCCAATTTCTCCCAATAACAGCTTGCAAAACTAGGTATCCTTTCACAACCAGTATACGGACATTGATATAATCCATGTAACTTCCTGATTCCTCAGTGTTCTTACATGCATGCACACATGCAATTAGTTCTATACATTTTATCATGTGTAGATTCATGTGTCCACTACCACCACCAGTCAAGATACTCCACCACCACAAGGATCCCTCCTATTGCCCTTTTAAAACAACACCTACCCTAGCTCCTCCCCTATCCCTAACACTGGCAATTATTAATCTGTTCTCCATTACTAAAATTTTTGTCACTTTAATATCATATAGAATTATACCATACGTAATCTTTTAGGATTGGATCTTTTCACTCAGTATAATTCCGTGGAGATTCACCCAAGTTTTTCATGTGTTGACGGTTTATTACTTTTCATTGCTGAGAACAATCCATAGTATAGATGTACTACAGTTTGTTTAATTTGCCAGCTGAAAGACGTCTGTGTTGGTTCCAGCTTGGGGCTCTTACAAATAAAGCATTTTTTACAAAAGTATCCTCTATTTATTACAAATAAAACCACTAAAAACATTGGTGTACTGCTCTTTCCTTTCTAATCACAAATTGATAGATGCTCCTACCTGACTGAAGCCTTTGCTCCTGCTGTGGCAAGCATGACTTGTCACCACACTATCCTTTCTATGCCAGCTCCTAGTGGCTGTAGATACTCTGTCCAGATGCTCCCCTGCAGACATTCATCTCTAAGTAGGAACCTCCCAAGCCTTTCCCCTTAAGGAAACACAACAGAACAAGCATGAGTTAGGGAATGAGACAACCTAGGCTCATACTGCAAGGGCTCTGCCAGGTATAGTTGTGAAATCTTGAGCAACTCACTTAGCCTTCTGAATCTCTTTCATACTCATCATAATAAAGTAATTAATCATTGTTGAGGTTTCTTTACCAATAGCATATAGTGACAGTGCAATGAAATGGTGAAAAGCAGGAACTCTGCTACCAAGCTGCCTGACTTTAAATCCTGGCTCTACCATTTGTCAGCTCTGTGACCCCAGGTAATTTACTTAACCTCTCTGTGCCTCAATTTTTCCATTTATAAATGGGCATGTCAACAGTCCCTGTCCCATGGGGTTGCTGTGAGAACTCAATTAATACATATAACTAATACACGTAATGCACGTTCAGAACAATGCCTGGCGAAGTGCTTGAGCTCATGAGCATAAGCTCATCTTGTTATGTGGCAGCCAGTGTTCTGAGTACTTTATGTAGATTACTTTGTTTAATCTTATCAATGACCATAACACAAGTGTTGTTATGAGACTGATTTTACAAATAACAAAATTGAATTAAGGGAGTAAGTCACTTGCTCATACTCATAGGCCTAGAAGATGAGGGAGCTGAGATTCCTCTTTAAGCCTGTCTTTGTTCTTAACTTCTACACCCTCCTTGCAGCTCATAAACTGGGGGTGTCATTGCCTGGCCTCACAGAGCAGTTTTGAGGATTAGAGAGAAAAATGTGTCCCATGGTGCTTGGTATTCAAACTGCTCCACACGTTAGTTTCCCCTTTTAACTACCAGTGGCCAATGTACAGTAGATGATTCTGTAGTTCCATATACAGTAGAAACTGGCTCCTTAAGACATAACTCACCAAAACAAAGTTAGCAATTTGAAGGTACTGACAGATGCATCTGCAAACATTTGCAATGCTTACCTAACTCAACAATCACAACCAGATTTGGGACAAGTTTATCCAAGTCAGCCCACAATTCATTACAACAAAGCAGCTGTCTCACTTCTTTTCGTTGCAGGACAAGCAAGACCCAAAACTGCCCAGGAATATTTTTGGCTTTGCCCAGGAAAGAGGACTCTTAAAGAAGCCCTTGGCTCTGCAGCTTTGGTCACTGTAGTGCTGATCACCGTTTCTCCATTATGCCATCCTACCATCCAACTGATCACCAATTGCTGCCTCTCACTTGCTTGTCAGTCACCATTTCTCACCATTTCTCTTGTCATCTTGCCTCTCCACCAAACTCTATGCCACTGTCTCCACTGTCTTATTGCTTCATTGGTCACTGTCTCAATTGCTCTATTCATCCCTTTGTGGTTGCCAGATGTTGCAAGACAAGCAAGCCCCAAAATTGGGGCTTAGCCCAGGAGGGTTTTTGGCTTCACCCAGGAAAGAATTCAAGGGTGAGCCAGTGGTGTTAGACAGCGATCTTTTATTGAATGGTCCTGCTCCTTTCAGGGCAGGGTTCATAGGCAGTGCATCCAGAGTTGGTACTTGTGGGTTGGCTAGCTGTATTTATACCCATTTTTAATTACATGCAAATTAAGAAGGTTATTCAGAAATTTCTAGAGGGGGGTTAATATCTGAGTTGCTACTATGGCATCTGTAAACTGTCATGGCGTTGGTGGGAGTGTCTTATGCCAATGAACAATGAGGGCCACTAGGGATCACCTTTGTCACCATCTGCTGGTTTCTGCTGGTTTTTTAAACTTCACCCTATGTGGACAAGTTCCTGTTTTGGTCAGCAGGGTGGTGACCAGAAAACAAGTCCTGCTGGTCTCTTACCTCACTTTCTCAGAGGGCTTTGCAGCTATAATGCAGAGACTGCTCAGCCATTGGCATGAGTGTGAGCTCCTATGGGACAGGGGTCACATATTCTACATTTTGTTCTCTCAGCCCTTAACCCAGTTGTCTGGGAAGGAGTAGCGTCTCAGTATATGTGCAGAACCCCAGTGAGATTCTAGTATAACACAGAGAACCCCAGGCCAGGGAATCAGAAGACCTGGGTTCAGGTCCAACTGAGCTTCCTACCAACTTTGTGACTTTGGAAGAGTCACTTCCTCCTATGAGGCATCAACATCCCTAGCCGTGAAATGAGAAGTTTCAACTATACTCTGAAGTCCTTTCCAGCTCTATATTCTCTGCTGGTAGCAAAACAGTGGGCCACTCTTTGTTTTTTGCTTTTATCTTTAACTCCTTTTCCCCTGCGTCCTCTTCCTTTTCTTCCTTTCTCTTTTCCTGTTCTTTCAGTTAGCCAACAAACATTTCCTACTACACGCCAGACCCTATGTCAGAAGCTGGAAACTCAATGGTAAGCAAGATAAATACAGGAAAAAAAAGTACTTAAATGTTTGCTGATGTACTGAATACTAAAACTGCATACTATTCAATTCTTATTTTGAACATTTGCTTCAACACACAAGCTAACGGTGCAGTGTCTATTACTCTCAATGATATGCTTGTGAGATGTAAAGATCCAATTGTACTAAACACTTAAGGGAAGTCCTTCAATTCTGACATAAGCAGCTACAAAAATTATGTAGACACTTCAGGTTTAAACAGGTTTGGCTGAAACTGCCAAGGTCACTGCAACAGTTACCCAGGTGAGGATGGCTGGTAGAAACTCTGTAGCAAACTACCTCCATTCCAACTTATAAATGCACTTTAAAAAAATAAACATATTGGCACATTCACAGTCAAGCTGGGAAAATGACTTCTTTTGTAACGTAGCGTTTTACATAGTTTGATGTTCTGGAGTGAACTCCCCTCTCCCTTAAAGAATATGATGCCTTATCAGATTCAATATGGGATAACTTGGCGTGAGCCCCTCTCCCCTTGGGACTATTACATTAAAACTTATCAGACTCCCCATAGGCAAGTTACCAAGTTACGGACCTCAACTACTGGGTTTCAAAAATAAATATACATTCAAGAGTTTGACAGACACCAGGAGAGATTAAGCAGGGCTATCTCCTGTCAGCTGCTTCTCCAAACACAGAAAGCTCAGATTCTGCTCTGTCATCCTGCAACAGGATGACACCCTGTAGCCTTCATGCTAATCTCTGAAGACCTGCCCTAGAGGGACCTCACCTGTCACATGTATCTCCACTGTGGTGGTCAAGCCAGCTTCCCTCTAAAACCACTTGTACAAAGGTACACTTCAAACTTTAACTAGACTTACTCTCCACAGAGGTCTGCTCCTATCCTAACTGAGCAACTAGATTTTTAATAGTTTTGGAACTCACTTACTGTATGGTTAACGTACCTCTTCTATAGTGTACGTTCCCTGTGAGATTTGCTCTCATTATTCTGCTCCTCTTTAAGCACTGTGAAGCTAAAACATTCTCTTTCCATGGCAATAACCTATGTGATTTGTAAAATCATACTTTATCTATTTCCACTATATACAACTGCTTTAGAACTAGCTGGAGAGCACAGAATGGCTAATGTATACAGAAAGAGACAAATGTGGGACTGACAAGTAGAAACAGATGATGGTTTCACTCAATTTGCAGTTTCTGTAACTGCTCTTATAAGGGTAGGCCAGTCAGATTCTTAAATGTCTGGAAAGTTCAACATTGACTTGTGAGGGTGAAGTGATGGTTATAATCTACCTTCCTTTGCTTTTACCTCAAAGGACAAATGAGTTAATATTGAGTTTTTTTTTTAATTAACTTTAGGACTCGATTGGGGAAATGATAATTAAACATGAAGGGCCTTTCAGATTTGGCTAGACGACACAATAACAGGGAAGGATGGGCCTCAAGTTAAGTAGGGAGGAACGAATGAACCAATGCTTGAGGAACATCAAGGATATAGTCAGAAAGTCAGACCATTGGGCAAGTTTTCAAAATTCTCCTCATATAGTTGGCAGAGGTCTTTATGACATGTTAACTAAGAGGCTTATAATTTTTAGAATTTCCTCGTTTCTCAAATACTTTTTAAGTCTTTTATGAAAAGAGACATCATGTTGTGTTAAAAGATAATAAAAGATCTTAGTCTCTGACATTTGTGAAATATCACACTTGTTGAGTGCCCACTGTGGGTACAATTTTATTCTGGGTTTTTCTAACCTGAAGAATTCCGGTTTAAAATTCAGAACACTTCTAGAAATACAAAAAAAAAAAAGGCTATTTCTCAGATGGAGACATCAATAACAACTACCTATAAAATAGCTCTCCCACAAAAAGGTCTTTCATTAAAAACAAGTACAAAAGAGAGCATCTTCTTTCAGCAGGAGGAAACCATGAGATCTTGTTATTTGATAATAGGATTGAAAAATTCACATTTGTACACCTAGCACTGATTTCAGATTCGTAGTAATGCCATCTATACAAATTACAATTTCACATTTCTGAGGCCTGTCAACCTGGATATCTATCCTTTAAAAGAAAAACTATCAAAAGCAAGTAAGCAAAATAAAGCTTGTCTTTAATACATTTCTAAGATACTATGTAAAGGAAAACAAAAATTGTTTCATAGAGGTTTCTACTTCTTTTAGATCAAATTAATAAAGTTTCTCTTAATCACAGCCTTTAAAAACCTCAATAGTAGGAAAATAAGCATTTACCCTAGTAACACTTGAACATTTTACCTACTAAGGTGTTAAGTGAATTGGAAAAGCATATATTAATTAGTAGTAAATCTTAGACACTAAAAATTTAAAAGGAAAATAGTGCCAAAAGTACAGCTGTTACCCAAAACTACAACACTGCAACTACCCCAAATAAAATAATGAAGCATATACCATCCAAAAACCATCACCATAATCCAGCGATTCCAAAGTGATCTCTGAATTTACCTACTCATCTGTCATGAATGTTTCTGTTTCTCTATGTCTACTGAATCAAGGAACCTTAATTCTTTTTCAGCATATTTTACACGAAGAGTAGACAAAACTCAGAACTGGGCCCTTTATCATTTCACTAGTGGTTCCTAACTCCATTAAGATATACATACGTGTATGACGGTGGGGGAAGCTAACGGGGAAGATGATGAGAAAAAGAGTTAGTAAGTCATATTTACCTTGTGTGAGACCTAATCTAAAATTTGCCAAATTCAGGGCTGAAACGTGAATAGGTGTATAAGAAGAGTTGTTACTCTCTCCTTCATATTTATATCCCATTTCTGGAAATAAAAACCTTAAATACATTTCTAGGTTAAGGAGTTAAAGCTGCCAAACTACTTTTTTAAAAAGGCTGAAAAGACAGTCAGAGTGACCAGTTTTTAACTTTGCCCTCAAGGGATACAGGTTCAGACACATCAACCAAGCTTGAGGTAACAATTCAGAACTAGAGATACCAGCCTTTGTAACAAGAAAGCAACTGTTTGTCTGAAACTTCAGAAATATTCAAGTTGGGAAGGGTTAAATTTGTCTTTAAAGGGAAACACTCAAAAACTTTCTGATCATATTAAGACAGAATGTAAGCAGAGTAACATCATAGTGCTGTTAGTATGCCTTTTTAAACCAAATTTATTTATCTTCCTTGCTTACTAACTGACTGACTCCTGCCCCAAAGAAGGATTACATAGAAATAGTCTTTACAATAATCTATGTTATGGCTTTGCTTTGCTATTTTTTTGGTCTGAGAAAGATACTAGGGTTTGTGTTTACAAAAGTAAATAAAAGGATCAAATAACATTAATACATTTTATTACAAAGGTTTTAGAAGATGAGGGGCAGAGCTAACAAGTTACCTTAATCATTAAAAATCACAAAGTTGGAGAACTTTTTTTAGAAGAGTGGATATCAAAATAGCTCTTAGAAAGACGACAGCTTAATAGTCAAGATCTTAAGTTGTTGAAGAAAACAAAAGAAGGCTTAAATCTGGAAGATAAAAGTTATATTCGAAAACATGCTAAAGAATACAGCAAAACAAATAAAAAAGAATGAGGAAAAAATAAATTGTGCCTTACAGGTTAAATCCTATCATGAACACCATTTCTAAAGGACCATGGCCCACTTCAATACTCAAACAAAAAAAACTCATTGCTAAAACACTTTCAACATTCCTTTGGAGTTTACTGTTAAAGAATTTATCCTGCACATATGGTAGACATGAAACACATCCAGAAGAGACTCAGAGTATCTGCAAACATAAAATTGCTTCTCTAAATTGCACTTACTGGCCTTGAATCCAGTAGAATAGGGTTCAGCTATGACATGAAGTATGTCATCCTGGGGCGGGAGAACGATTCGAAGAAAAAGGGCACTTTGCTATAGTTAATTCATGTGGCTACAAGTATAATAGTCTATCAGCTTCTCCTCAATGCCAAAATCTACTAATAATTTTAAAAAGCAAATGCAACTTTCTATTTCCAAGAATTCATGTGATAAAGGGTAATCACCACAGAGTTTACATATGCTCAGTTTTCTTAAAGCCATAGATTTTATTCCAGAAAAGAGAAAGTACATGGCATTAATAAACCACGCATGCCATGAATTTTAGAATACTAAATTATTTTTCTCTGGCTTATCAACCAGTTATATCCATGGGCTGAAAATTATATCCATGAAAAAACTGATAAGATTTTGCAATATATCAAAGAAAGACCAACATTTTTGCCTGAGTATCCCACTAATCTTTATCTAGAGCTATTATTCTTGGACTTTCTACAAGTTTCCTTTCAAATAATTTATGAATTGTAACAACTGGAAAGAATACTGTGAGGACCTGAATACTTCAATCAAACACTGAAGGCAACAACCTTTCTCTTTAAGCCATCTCTCCTGCCTGAATTTTTATATACTGAAATAACCCCACTCCTTCATTTCTGCAGGAGTAACCAGAAGAAGGTGGCATTTCTTGGCCATCACAAGTCCCAGGTCAAAACTTCTCCATTCTTCAATGTTCTAACAAAGGCTTCTGGCCCTGCAGCTCATGCCTGTGTGATTCAATCTTGTTCTCAATGAGAGAGATCTCTAGCACAGGTAAGAGTAGCTGAAAGGCGTCCTGGATGTAGGAGGCACTGTTTGATGCCTGCCAGGATTGAAAAAACAAGAAAAAGAAAATATTAGTTATTTAAAAGGGAAGATATACTGTAAGACAAGAAGGGAACAGATTGATTTTTGTAATCTAACTAAATTCATAGCCTGGCAAATAAGAACAGTGACTTGGCCATTTTGGTAAACTCTATTATAAGGAAAAGAATCTAGCTCTTAAGATAATATGAGCACCAAAAGAGAATGTCAGCATTTTTGTCCAACTTGCCCATCAGAAATGGTAGCTGTTCTTTGGCAACTTGCTCAGACTTGGCATTCAAAGCTTACTTATTCCTTTATTGAGTGGGGTAGACTCTGTCACAATGTTGTGGTCAATTACAGAAGGAGGCTTTCAGAAGGCTATAAATCCCACACCGACAGAATTTCTAGCCCACTGTGATAGCTCTTCTCCCAGGGACTCAATGCAATTAGCATAATAAGGGCTCACAAACATAAACAAAGAATACTGCTTTCAAAGATTACAGTATAGATACATTTCTATCTTGAACAACATTTTCCAGAAGTGTTAGAGAATCATTACCCTGCTGGACTTCATTTACACTGAAAAGCCCTCACCTTTCAAAAGACTATCGACAGAGAGTTTATTACATTAAGATAAAATGTATAATTTCAAGGACAAGAGTGTTTCAAATCTGTATGCAAAAAAAAAAAAAAAAAAACAACAACCAAAAATAACAACAGGGAACCCATATCAAGTGAGATCACCTTTTTAAAATTTATCAATGGCAAGTACTCCTATGTAAAATTCAATGTGACATTGAATACTACACTTCCCAGACAAAACAGATCCCACGTATCATCTAGTTAAATCTCTTATGTTGCAGATGAAATAATGAGTTTGTCAAGAAGGTAAATGCCTAGCCGGAGTCACACAACAAATCAAGAAAGATCCAGGGCAACACTGGGCTCCTGGTTTACAAAGTCCTTTCTACTGCACCACTCTACTATTTACTAAATCACAAACTTATATTTTTAAAAATTATTTAAATGATCAAAATGGTTTCCCTGACTATTCAATTAAAACTGTGTAATAAAAGAATTAAAATCATTCCTTGATAGTAACATTAAAAGAATTTAAAACTAGAGAAGTAACAGTCTAGAATTTAAAACACTTTTTCAATTAATATCTAAAACTTAACTATCAAATATATTTTCTTCCCCAAGACTTATATAAACATGTTTTAAAGAAATCATCAAAAAGTCTATGTTGTTTGCACAGTTAATTTACAAAGTATAGTTCTTAAAACATGGAATCCAGAAAGCATCACATAGGGAGGTAATATAATCAGAAACAGGATCCTCTTTTCCATTGACTTAAACCATCTACCTTCTCAAATCTAATGGAATGATGAGGATAATGTAAACATTACCTTTCTGACAAAACAAAGCATGATTTCCTGGCAAGGAAATGACAAAATGTTTTGTTTTTTAACAAACCTCTGCATAAACTTTAGTCCTTTAGGAAACAGTGCTTATCTGTTTGTAATTTTCACTCCTTCATGTTTACCAGCTGGTGTCCAGAAGGTGTTTCATTACTGTGAACTGTCCATTAAGCTGTCAAGGAGTAGTACTAAGTAATGGCAATCTACTGCTTCTCCCACTCTACTTTATCCTGCAGCTTCAACTGTATGCTTTGTAATTAATAAGCAAGAAATACACATCAAATATACACTATTTTGATCATATCTGCATCAATATGGCTAGACTACCAATATGGTGAAAAAAACTAAAAAGGCAAAAACAAAAGGCTTCAGAAGACTTAATTAGTAAATAATACCTTTGGAGTCAGAGACTTAAAAACAATTACTACTAACCTCTAGAAATACAGCAGTGATTAGTGGGTTAAGGATGTCTGCCATTTCATTGACCTGGAATAAAGAATACAATTTTAAGTGAGCAGAGCAGGTTAAATAATAGTAAGTGGAGTACGATCACACTTTAAAACACACACACACACACACACAGACACACACACACACATAAATATTAAATATAAGCACAGAAGTCTGGACTGAGAGCAAAATGTCATCTTTAGAAAGTGAAATTGTAAGTATTTTAAACTTCCTTCTTAGTATCTTTCTGTGCCATTCATATTTAGAGTGTATTGCTTTATTCCTTTTTGTGGACTTTAAAAAGTATCTTTATTTGACCACAAAACCTTAGAACCATTTTAAAACCAAATATGTAGATATGGAACATGTGCTTAAAAAACTCAAGGGTCTTTAAGACGGGTTGTTTAGAAACATCTTATTACATAGAAATAAATAATGTAAATTTAATACTTGTATGTTTCAGTGTCTTACAGTTGATAAGCTGGCTTAAAGTATCTTTATGGAACACACAGAAAGATGTGGCCTCATAAGATTAACCTCAGGAAACCCAGCTCCTCTTTTTTTTTTTTTTTTTTTTTGAGACAGAGTTTCTCTCTTTTTGCCCAGGCTGGAGTGCAATGGTGCGATCTCGGCTCACCACAACCTCTGCCTCCCGGGTTTAAGCGATTCTCCTGCCTCAGCCTCCCAAGTAGCAAGGATTACAGGCATGAGCCACCACGCCCAACTAATTTTGTATTTTTAGTAAAGATGGGGTTTCTCTATGTCGGGCAGGCTGGTCTTGAACTCCCAACCTCAGGTGATCCATCTGCCTTGACCTCCCAAATTGCTGGGATTACAGGCGTGAGTCACCGTGCCCAGCCACAGCTCCTCTTTTAAAGAAAATACTACAGGGAAAAGTGAAGCTGTACTAAAAGATTATCCTTAACAGGAATAATCTAAACTCAAATTTTAAAAAATTAACTTAGGCCATGGTCTTAATTAAAACAAACGTAATGCTCATGACTAGGACAAATAAATAAAATAAAAAGAATCCACAGTAATTTTGCTGCTACACTGACACTGATATACTTACTATAAAGTGATTTTCATTTGCTTGTTTAAAATGCCCTTGATTTTATCCTAACTCATTATTACTGGTTTCTCAATCATCTCCCATAGTTTACATATATTCATAAATTTTTTTACAATTCCAATTTTTAAATCCCAAAAAGCCTTTAGCTTTAACTACATTTCTCCCACTGGCTAGCAACTGCATACTGTGGGCACTGCCATAGTCTAAGTACAGAGTTGTTCTTTAAAACCAGAGTCAAAATCTGAAGTTTTAATTTCATCAAGGTCTATATTTCCATTATAAGTCTCAGAAGACAGCATAAAAAATACTGAAAAATTCATAAACAGAAGAGAACAAAAATTAGAATTAGACATAGACAAGCTGATTTTAAAATTCATATGGAAATGCACAAGGCCCCAAGCAGTCAAAACATCGTGAAAATAAGAACAAAGTTGGAGGACTCACACTTGTTGATTCCCAACCTACTACAAAACTACAATAATCAATATGGTAAACATACATTAGGATAAACATACAGATTAATGGACTAAAGGATAAACAAATTAATAGACTAAAGATTAATGGACATTAGAATAAAACATACAGATTAATGGTCTAAAAATGAGAGTCTAGAAACGAACCCATATATCTATGGTCAACTGATTTTCAACAAAGGAGCCAAGACAATTTAATGGAGAAAAAAATAGTCTTTTCAACAAATAGTACTGGAACATATGACCATCCCTATGCAAAAGCATGAAGTAGGGCCCCCTACCTTACACCATACATTAAAAATTAACTCAAAATGGATCACAGACATAAAAATAAGAGCTACAACAAAACTTTTAGAAGAAAACAGAGGAGTAAAACTTCACTGCAAAGGACACTATCAAAAAAGTGAAATCATAACTCATGGACTTGGAGAAAATACATTCCCATCAAAAATCTGGTAAGAAACTTGAACTGGAAAAATATTTTTAAAAAGCCTCCTACAAGTAATAATAAAAACACAAACAACCCAAGTTTTAAAATAAGCAAAGTGCTGAAACAGGTATTTCTCCAGAGAAGCCAAACAAACAGCCAACAAGCACATTAAAAGGTGTTCAACATTGGCTAGGAGCGGTGGCTCACACCTGTAATCCCAGCACTTTGGGAGGCCAAGGTGGCTGGATCACCTGAGGTCAGGAGTTTGAGACCAGCTTGGCCAACATGGTGAAACCCTGTCTCTACTAAAAATACAAAAATTAGCTGGGCATGGTGGCAGCTGCCTGTAATTCCAGCTACTCAGGAGGTGGAGGCAGGAGAATCACTTGAACCCAAAAGGTAGAGGCTGGAGTGAACCAAGATCGTGCCATTGCACTCCAGACTGGGTGACAAGAGAGAAACCCCGTCTCAAAAAAAAAAAAGATATTCAACATCTTTAGCCATTAAAGAAATGTAAATCAAAACCACAATGAAATGCCATTTCATACACACTAGGATGGCTCAAATAAAAACAAGCAATAACAAGTATTAGCAAGGATATGGTGAAACTGGAACCCTCACACATTGCTGTGAGAATGTAAAATTGTGCAGCCCCTCTGGAAAACAGTTTGGTAATTTCTTAATGACCCAAATCACCCATATGACCCAGCAATTCCACTCCTAGCTATCTACAGACCCAAGGAATAGAAACCTATTCAAACAAAAACATACAGGCATGTTCACAGCAACATTATTCATTAAAGCCAAAAAGCAGAAATAATCCACATCTATCAACTAATGAACAAACAAAATGTGACATATATCCATAAGAGATTATTATTTGATAATAAAAAGGAAGTATTAATACATGCTACAATGTGGATAAGCCTCAAAAACACTATGCTAAGTGAGTGAAACCAAACACAAAATACCACATATTGTATAATCCTGTTTATGTGAAAGATGCAGAACAGTCAAATCTATAGAGAGAGAAAGCAGACTCATGGTGCTTAAGACTGGGGAAGTGTGGAAGGAAAGGGAACGGGGATTGTATGAGTTTTGGGAAAGGCTGATGAAAATGTTTTAAAATTAGAATATGGAAACAGCTGCATAACTCAGTAAATATACTAAAAACTTAAAACTATTTAACTGTACACTTAAAGTGAGCAAATTTTATGATAATTAAACTGCTAAAGAAACCAAACAAACTGTCCAATAAGAGGCATGAATTCTTACCCCAGCAGTTGTTAGGCAGGTGGTAAACTCTTTAGACAGAGAGGACAACTCTTTACACAACACAACTGTCATCCTAGGAAAGAAAGGAAAAGTGAGAAGAGTTTTTCTTTTCTTTTCTTTTTTTTTTTAAAAGAAGCTACATTTAACAACTTTCAGATTAGAACAAATCACTCTTGGTACTAAATGTGAAAGAAGAAAGCTTTTCAAGGGAGTAAATACAGTAGCCCCCTTTATAGTTTCACTTTCTACAGTTTCAGTTACCCATGGTCAACGATTATCTGAAAATAATAAAAAATTCCAGAAATAAATAATTCGTAAGTTTTTAATTGCACATTATTTTGAGTAGCATGATGAAATCTCTCATTGTTCTGCTCCATCCCACCCAGGACATAAATCATCCCTTTGTCCAACACATTCACAGTACCCACTCATTAGTCAGCTATTAATATTAACCATCTTGTTATTAGACTATCATGTTATCATAGTGTTTATGTTCAAGCAACCCTTATTTTACTTAATAACAGCCCCTGCTATGGTTTTGATATACCCCCTCCAAACCTCATGTTGAAATTTCACTCCCAATATGGCAATGTTAGGAGGTAGAACCAAGTGGGAGGTATTTGAATCATGGGGGCACTGTCCTCATGAACAGATTAATGCAGTATCACAGTAGTCAGTGAGATCTCACTCTGGTGGGAATAAATTAGGTCTCAGAGAGCACGTTTTTATAAAGCAAGTTCAGTCTCTTAAGCAGGCCTCTTTGCACACACCCACTTGTCTTTCTGCTTCTTCACCATGTTGTGGAGCAGTACATGGCTCTCACCAGAAGTCAAGCAGATGCCAGTGCTATGCTCTTGGACTTTCCAGTCACCAGAATTGTAAGCCAAATAAACCTCTTTTCTTTGCAAATTACCCAACCTCAGATATTCTGTTACAGTAACACTAAATGGGCTAAGGCAGGCCCAAAGCCCAAGAGCAGTGATGCTGGCAATTCAGATATGCCAAAGAGAAGCCATAAAGTGCTTCCTTGAAGTGAAAAGATGAAAGATCTTGACTTAATAAAAAAAAAAATCATATGCTGAGGCAGCTAAGATCTACAATAAGAATGAATCTTCCATCCATAAAACTGTGAGGAGAAAGAAATCATGCTAGTTTTGCTGTTGTAACACTAACTGCAAAAGTTATAGTCACAGTGTGTGATATGTACTGAGTAAGATGAAAAAAGCAAACTACTTACTGGACAGAGGATTAATATCCAGAATATAAAGGAACTCAACTCAATAGTAAAAGGAAAACAAATCTCATTAAAAAAAGGGAAAAGGACACGAATAGATATTTCTCAAAAGAACAAATGACCAACAGATATACGAAAAAATGCTCAACATCACTGATGCATCAATCATCAGGGAAATGCAAATCAAGACCACAGTGAGTTATCCTCACACCCTGGTTAGAATGGCTATCATTATTAAAAAGACAAAAAGTGGCTGGGCATGATGGCTCATTCCTATAATCCCAGCACTTTGGGAGGTCAAGGCAGCTGGATCACTTGAGTCAGGAGTTTGAGACCAGCCTGGCCAACATTGTGAAACCCCGCCTCTACTAAAATACAAAAATTAGCTGAGCGTGGTGGCACACACTTGTAATCACAGTTGCTGAAGAGGCTGAGGCAGGAGAATCACTTGAACCTGAGAGGCGGAGGTTGCAGTGAACCAAGATTGCACCACTGCACTTCAACCTGAGTGACACAGTAAGACTCCACCTCAAAAACACACACACACACACACACACACACACACACACACACACACAAAATAAATAGATGCTGGCCGCAATTCCAAGTAAAGAGAACACTTATACATTGGTAGAATGTAAATTAGTACAACCACTACGAAAAACAGTATGAAGATTTCTCAAAAAATAAAAATGGAACTACCAAACTACTGGGTATTTAGCCAAAGGAAAAGAAATAAATACATCAAAGGGATATCTGCACCTGCACGTTTATTTCAGCACTATTCACAATAGCAAAGATATGGAATTAATATAAGTGTCTACCAGTTGACAAATGGATAAAGAAAATGTGATATACATATAAATGTAAATATATATATATATATATTTTGCAGGTCATCAGGTTACCAATAAGCCAAGCATAGAAAGACAAACACCTCATGTTCTCACTCACATGTGGGAGCTAAAAAAAAACATGATCTTATGGAAATAGAGAATAAAACAATTGTGATACCAGAAATGGTGAACGGTGGATGGGTGAGCAGGTGGGGATGAAAAGAAGTTGGCTAATGGGTACAAACACACAGTTGCAAAGAAAAATTAAATTCTAATGTTTGATAGCAGAATAGGGTGACTATATTTAGCGATAATATTTTGTACATTTCAAAGTAACTTAGAGATGAGGACTTGAAATGATACCAACATATAGACATGATAAATACTAAAAGTGATGAATACCCTAAATACTCTGACTTGATCATTAAACATTCTATGCATGTAACACTCACATGTATCCCATATATATTTATATATTATACATCAATAAAAAATTTTTTTAAAAAGATGGAAAAGGCATTAAATTTGTCGGTGGAAGACATGAATGGAATATGTTCCAAATGATGGCAATCAAGTGTGGAACTATTCACAGTTTCAGGAATCCACTAGGGGCTTAGAACATAACCCATACAGATAAGGGGGTATATTACTGTATGCCTAAATCAGCCACCTGATGTATAAGAAGACCCATCTAAGCAGGCACTCATGCTACATAAAAAGGAAGTTCAGTCCTTAGAAAAACATTTCTCTATAAAATCCTCTAGAAAGCAGTAAATGTTCAAGTTAAATCAAATAGAAAATAATCAAAATGCACTTTAGAAGACATCATACTTAAAAGACTCTACATTCCATTTAGAAAAGTTAAAATATGTATTCATTAATTCTAAGAACCTCAGTTCTTAATAATAGTTATTAGTTACTGAGTGCTAATTATATGCCAGACACCATGCTAAGGGATTTACATGTCTCATTTCTAATTTTTACAACAAATCCAAAAGTAAGTGATTAGTCCATCTTTAATCATATTTACCTAAAGTCTTCTATGTGCCAGAGTTTATTTACCTAAAAGCAATGGAGATATATCAGTGAACAAGTCCCAGTTTTCATGGATTCCAACTTACTTGCTAAATTAAGGGAGAGACTATATATATATATATATATACAAATATACACATATATATGTATACATATGCACACATATATATTCATATAAATATATGTGCTATGCAGTGATATAAGCTAAGAAAATAAAGCAGGGTAAAAGGACAGAGAATGGTGGGAGATGCTACTTTAGACTTTGTGGTGAAGGATGGCTTTTCTAAAAAGGTGGCATTTGAGTAGACATGAATTCAGAGAGGGAGTGAACCACATTTCAAAGAACATTCCAAGTAGCAGATTTAGCTACTTTTTCATAGCACAGGCTCCTTTAGGGTTGTGAGTCTCTCATCCTTTAGGATGTTCAAGAAGACAAATGAGCCCCCTATTATGGGATGCTGTAGTGGGATGCTGATGATGCAAGTAAAGAGGAAGTCTGCAAAAGACTGACAGCCCCTCCCAGTTCTAACAATAGGCACTCTCATACATTTTTTTTTTTCCAATGGAAATTCTTATTATTTCAACCAGGAGATTTATTTAGAAACTACTGGTCTTTTTTCTTCCCCACGTATGATTACCTATACTCTACTATTTTTGAAAATTTTTGTACAAACCAACAATACAATGAAAAAAAAAGAATGGGTTTAGGACACTCAGACCTGGATCTAAATCCTAGGCCATACAACACAGATTACTTAACTCCTCTAGTTTGCATTTCCTCATGATGAAAACAGGACTAATCGCTTACTTTTGGAGTTATAAAAATTAGAAATGATACATGTAAATTCCTTAGCATGGCACCTGACATATAATTAACACTTGATAATAACTATTATTGAGAACTGAGGTTCTTAGAACTCTTCCCTGTTTTCACTTACACCAAATTACATTTCTATTAAAACTAATAATCTGTAAATAGTTTTCAGAGCATAAGCTGGTTAATTGAAAAAAGGCAGATTTATAATGTTGATTTATTATGGTTCAATGAAAAGAAAAAAACAACCAAAATGAACAAACCATCGAATATGTGGATGGGTGTCACATGAACAGTTTCTTGAGAGAGATGTTTATAAATCTTTGGAAATAGGCCAAGAAAACTCCAGCAATTTGCATCATTTAGAGGAATTCTCATTATACTTACTGGGAAAGAGTTTGGCTCCTTTCTATGGCTGTCACTTCCTGCTTCCTTCCATGCAGAACCAATGCAGCTGTTTTGTGAAATAGCTCAATCGAGCAGGCAGTAAGTTCAGCTAGGCTCCGGATTGCAAATGCATGGATATCCTGGATGGAAAAACAAAGCAAAGCATAGCAAAACAAAACATTTCCAGGTGGACATGATACCACCTTACTTCTCTCATACTGCAGGATTTGTAGCAGAGACTAATAGTTGACTTCCAATAAACAGTCTCTTCTTCTTCCACAATAGTGATGTAATTTTACAGATGGGCTCATAGCTACAAAAACAAAGGCTTCCCTGAAGTCAAGTGTGACCAAGTAACTAAGTTTTGGCCAAATGATTTAGATGAAAAGTGTTAGGTGGCAGTTTCTGGGAAACTTCCTCATGACAAAACACACATGCATCCTTTCTCTCTTTTTTCTTCACTCCTCCTTTAATCTTATAGTCTGGATCTAAGATGCTACAATCCTAGATCACAAGGTTGAAATTACGGGTAGCAGTGTAAAAAATAAGAACCTGGGTCCTTGGTTGTGATACATCTCAAATCTACTAAAACAAACAAAAAAGTCTTAGTTGTTTTGGCTACCTCTATTGAATTTCTGTTGACTTGCTCAGTGTTTTCTGCTTCCAACTGTTTTTCTCCTTCTTCATTCTCTGCTAATGGCTTGGTCAGAGATATCCTGATCCATTCATGGGCAGTATTTCTTGCCTAAATAAGAAAAATATCGTCCATCAACAATTCAATTCAGTTCACCATATTTACTGTGCACCTACCAAGAACACAATAGCAACCTAGAAGTCAGGGCTCTTGTTCTTACCTGAACATACCATCTAATTTTTCAGTCCCTATCCTACTAGATTCAACAACACTTATCATTGCTGTCCAGCATTCCTTTTTGAAATTCTCTAATTGGTTGTTTTTTTGTTTTGTTTTGTTTTGAAGACAGAGTTTCATTCTTGTCGCCCAGGCTGGAATGCAATGCTGCAATCTTGGCTCACTGCAACCTCCGCCTCCCGGGTCCAAGCAATTCTCTTGCTTCAGCCCCCCAAGTAGCTGGGATTACAGGCACCTGCCACCTCATGCGACTAATTTTTGTATTTTTAGTAGAGATGGGGTTTCGCCATGTGGGCCAGGCTGGTCTCAAACTCCTGACCTCAGGTGATCCACCCATCTTGGCCTCCCAAAGTGCTGGGATTATAGGCGTGAGCCACTGCACCTGGCCTCAAATCAGCTTTTTTTAAAAAAATTTATAATTTACATAAAGTGCACAAATCTTCAGCGTGTGGCTTAAGAAATGTTTATAAGTATATATGCCAGTGAAACTGTGATCAAGATATAGAACATTTCCACACCCCTAGAAGGGCCCCCTCATGTCCCTTGCTGGCCAAAACTGTTCAAACCACAACCCCCTCATACTACCCAAAGGCAACTACTCTTCTACTCACTTTAAATTAATATTGCCTGATCTTAAAATGCATGAAAATAAAAATATAAGTTCATTCTAGTTTGTGTGTGGCTTCTTAAGTACAACATAATGTCTGTTAGATTTACCCATTTTGTTGAATGTATTAGTTCATTCATATTATTAACTGCTGTGTAGTATTTCATTTTATATACAGTCATGCACCACATAATGATGCTTAACAACAGACCACATATACAATGGTGGTCCTGTGAGATTATAATACCACATTTGTACTGTACCTTTTCTATACCATTGGGTTGCAATCGCCTGAAGTATTCAGTACCATAACATGATGTACAGTTTTGTATAGGAGCAATATGTTATACAATACAGCCTAGGTGTGTAATAGGCTACATCAGCTAGGTTTGTGTAAGTACACCCTCTGATATTCGCCTAATGACAAAACTACCTAATGATGCAGTTCTCATACCATATCCTCATCATTAAGCAATGCATGATTGTATATATCACAATTTATCCATTCTCCTGATGATGAATCTTTGCATTGTTTCTTTGGTTTTCTTTGGTTTTTGTGACCCCACTTTCTTCTGTTCTCATTCCTCCTCAGTCTCTCTTATACATTGATCCTACTTGCCCAGTCTCTTAAACACCAATATTATCTGGAGTTCTAGCCTTCACGTGCTACTTGTCTCATCCTATTCCCTCTCCACTCATCCTACGCCAGTGGTTTTAACTATCCTCAGCCTGCTGTTGACTCTTAGATCCTTATTTCTATCCCTGACCTCTCCTGAAAACTTGTTCCAAAGGCCTGCTAGGCAAAATACTCTACAGGCATCACACATACAACAAGTAAAAACTTTGAACTCATTATCTTTCTCTTCCTACCCACAAATTTTTCATCCTCTTTTATTTCTCAAAGTTTTAGAGGTGCCACCATATACCAGTCACCTGAGCCAAAATATAGTGGCCATCTTAGATTTTTTGCTCTCCAACCAGTCACCAAGATGGTCTGATTTTATCCAAGCCCCTCTTCATCCTTTTCCTTCCCATCTTTTTCCTCCCTATTACCACTACTTGAGTTCAGATCTACCTCATGACTGGTCTCCCTGCCTCTGATCTGTTTATCTTAAATCTATCTTCCATAATGTTACCAGTGATTTGTCTTAAGCCCAGGGCTGACCATTCCTCTTTCCTTCAATTGTTCCTCATCAGCTGGATCATGCTCTTTACATGATGTAACAGGTCTCCATGACCTAGACACTACCCACTTTTCCAGCCTTATCTCTTACCATCTTCCACTTTATGTTCTGGTAAGAATGACCTCTACTGTACTTGTTCTTTCAGTCCTCCACCCAGACATCATCTCTTCTAGGTAACTTAAATTTAGTACTTAATAAAATATAGTAGAATTATCTGTTTCCTAACTAAACTATGTATTATAGGATAGAGTGTGTTTTATTTGGCTTTGCACACCCATACCCAGTGTCCAGCACACTGTGAAGAACATCTACTGTTCTGGATATGGATATGACCAGTATCCATTTCTCCTTTCTTTTGGTGGCAAGTTCTAGATTCTCCTTAGTCCGTGAGATCTGGGTGGAGCTGCCTCCATCTTTTGGCTCCAAAAGCTGGTAAACCATTCAGAAGTAGCTACTGAGAATATTAACACCCCTGTCCACAGAGTGAATGATTCATAGATTAAAAAGTAACCCATGCCAGATCAATGGACATCAGTCCCAGGACATCTGGTAAAATTATCAGCAAAAAGAAGTGTTCTTTCCGCTGGAGTTAGTCAAATAGAAAAAAGTCACCCACCCTGAAGCTGCCAATGGTCTTTTTACCACTATATGGAAAAGTTTCCCTAAGAATGAAACCAAAACAAAAGGAAGCAGGCCAAAAGACACAGATAGGGATAGAGATAGGTTCCTGAATACAGCCATGCCAGAAGCCAGTTCTGCTCCTGGATTTTCTATTTTCTTAAGCTACTGAATTTCCCTCTTTAAAACTAGTTTCTGTTATTTTTAAGTTTCATGAGTTTCTGTCATTTGCAAGTGAGAGTGTCCTGGTTTCTCAGGAACTGTTTATTACCATCCACTTTATTAACTTTACATATACAGAATGTGTTCAAAGCTGTCATGAGGTAATAGGAATCCAGAGAAGATCTTGAGAGTCATTCTGAGAGAAACACAGGTTTTACCACAGATACAGCATCGGAGGTAGGCCTTGAAGGATCAGTAAGTGGGACTACACCGAAGGCTACCTGAATGAGCTAAAGCCAGACTTGTGTTCCCAAAACATTCAGGAACAATCTAGCTCTGATCTATACCTTCCCATTACTTAAGCATTAACCTCTCAAGGAACAATCTAGCTCTGATCTATACCTTCCCATTACTTAAGCATTAACCTCTCAAATTCAAAACATCAGACAGCATGAACTATATACAAGGCTTGGAAACAGAAAATTCCAAGTATGTAGATAAACTGTGAGATATCCAGCAAGACCGTCATATAAGAAACAGGCATGTTATTCATTCATTTATTGCAAATATATACTAACACTGCCAGTGCTGGGAATTCAATGGTGAATAATACAAACTAGGAGCCTGTTCTTCTCTCTCCTAATGAGGCAATTAACAGAAAACAAACAAATACATAAAGAAAATAAAATGGGTTAATGGTGAGTATGGGTAGAAGGTGGCTTGAGTTTGGGTGGTCAGGAAGGGTGCCAGAAAAGTTATGTTTCAGCTGAAATCTGAAGGAGTTGGCCACACAAATATTTAGGCAAAGAGAGTTGTAAGCACAAGGAAATCAGCTTCGTATACCTGAGAAACAAAACAAAGGCCAGTATGGAAGAATATAGAGGATGGGGGAATGTGACAGAAAATGAGGTTAGAGTAGCAAGATTTATAGACGAGAACAGTGACAGATGAGGCTGGAAAGAATCCTAACAGTTGAATAACAACACAAACAGTATGTTAAATTCTTTGCAATATCTTTGAATAGACAAAATGAGAGAAAAATGAAGGATTAATTTATCTGAGATTAAAAAAGAAAAATGGAGAGTTGATAGACCACATAAAAGAAAAAAAAAACTGATAACATAAATTGAATATACCTGAGATTTTTTGTTTTTGTTTTTGAGAAGGAGTCTCACTCTGTCACCCAGGCTGGAGTGCAGTGACACCATCTCGGCTCACTGCAACCTCTGTTGCCCAAGTTCAAGCAATTCTCCTGCCTCAGCCTTCCAAGTAACTGAGACTACAGGTGCCTGCCACCACACCCAGTTAAGTTTTGTAGTTTTAGTAGAGATGGGGTTTCACCATCTTGGCCAGGCTGGTCTTGAACTTCTGATCTCATGATCCACCCACCTCGGCCTCCCAAAGTGCTGAGATTACAGGCATGAGCTACCGCAGAGCATACCCAAAGTAACCTCTCTTGTAATAAATGTATTAAGTGAAATCACCATGAAGTATTGTGCCAACTCAAGGTAATTTACTATCCTTTTCCAAAATTATTAATGTCATTCACTCCCACAATTCAGTCTGGAACTTCCCACTGTTGAGATCTGCAGACCTCAAAAGGCGCCTTTGAACTTAGCTTCTCCAACCACTTATTTATCTCCTGCAGAAAAATAATGAGGCCTAGAGAAGAAATTTGTCCAACATCGCATCACATGTGAGTATATTAGAATAAGAACCAGAATCATAGAATTATATTCCCAGACTCCTAATTCAGTGTTCTTTCCCCTACATCACAGCCTGACATATAAATATTTGAGGACCAATGGCTAAGGCCTTGATCCTTAACCAATCTACATCTTAAATCTCATTGTCTAAAATTTAAACAATCTGAAGACTGCTTTCAGAGAATGGCTACAATTGCCAGATAGATAAGGAGTTACTGGTCTTACAAAAATATATATTAATATGATCCCTCCTTAAGCATGTAAACTACGTCTTTTTCAAGATTATTTGCCTAGTACCTAGCAAATCACTTAGCATAGTAAAGGTTTACTGAACATATATGTATATTTATTGAACAACTGCAAGTAGAGGACATTGGGCTATCTTCTGTGGAGCCATCAACAGTGAGCATTTTACTATGGAATCAAAGCCAAACCAGTGGCAAATCAAACAATTTTTTTCAGATTTCTTTTATAGTACAAATTAACCATCCCTCAACTGAAAATCCAAAATTTTCCAAAACCTGAAATTTTTTGAGTGCAGACATGATGCCACAAGTGGAAAATTCCACACCCTGACCTCATGCAACAGGTTGCCATCAAAATGAATTCAAAATTTTGTTTCATACACAAAATTTGTAAGAGCTTTGTGTGTGTGAACACACTTAAACCTCACAAGAACCCTACATTATTACCACCCACCAAACAGATAGAAAAAAGGAAGCTCAGAGGTCAAGCAACTTGCTAAAGGTTGCACAGAAAGTAACTGGAAGTAGAGATGGAATTTTAAGAAATAGATACATATAGATCCTGCCTCTGAGAAATTTAAGCTTTAGGATAGGAGGTAAGATACACATATTTTTTTAAAACTATGATAAATGTATAAAAATACATTATGTACAAGGCTAGTGAAAAAAGTAGAGTGCAAATAGTATGTTAACTTTTGCATCAGAGGAGGTAAGAAAATGTATCTGCTTAGCTTTACAAAAAGAAACTCAGGAAGGATAAGCCAGAAACAAGAAAGATGAATACCTACAAAAAGAGGAGAATGGAGTGGAAGGAAGTGGGAGGGAGAGACACCTGAGGATACTTTTTGTGCAGTTTGATATTTGGAAGCATGTTAATTAATACTCGACATGTTCAAAAATAAAATTAACACATAGGGCAGCAAATAAAACAATTTTTTGTGTTTCTTTTATAGTACAAGTTAACTATCCCTAATCTGAAAATCCAAAATTCTCCAAAATCTGAAATTTTTTGAGTGCCAACATGATGCTACAAGTGGAAAATGCCACACCCTGACCTCATTCAACAGATCGCAGTCAAAAGGAATTCAAAATTTTGTTTCATGCACAAAATTTTTAAAAATATTGTGTAAAATTATCTTCAGGCTATGTGTATAAGGTATATATGAATATAAATAAATTCTGTGTTTAGACTTGATTGCATCCTCAAGATATAACATTATATACATACATACATGTGTGTGTGTGTATATGTCTGTGTGTGTGTGTATATATATGTCTGTATATATATACATACATATACATATATATGTGTACACACACACACACACACACACCCCTACACACAAATATTCCAAAATCCAAAAATAATCTGAAATCTGAAACACTTCTGGTTCCAAGCATTTTGGATAAGGGATACTCAATCTATAGTATAGGCAAAGCAATAAAACTATTTCAGATATATCTCATAATTAAGGAAATGTGCTAATATTGTTGGGAGACAAGGTTCCTACCATAGAAGGGAGATACAAATGTGTAATGGGAAAAGGCAAGGAAAAACCCTGTAGAGATGGATTAAAATTGGAGTTATACTATGTATGAACTCATGATTTCTAAAATACATACAGGTATACATGTGCACATATTTATGTGTCTACATATATAACACATATATGTGCATGCATACCTGAGTATATTTCCTAGCTCTGTTGACAGTCTGAATCAAAGCCACGCCAGTGGCAATGAGTACACTTAGTACCCAGGTCTTGGTCTATAAAACCAAAAAGGAAACATGCTTTCTCAAAGAAATGTCTGCTTGCAGAGCTGGGGCGCAGAAGGCATAAGATAAGTCTAGAATATCTTGTTATGCCAGAAAATAAACAAGTATCCAAAAATGTTGAAGGCATGCCACCTAGGAGCCAGCTTGAAAGACAATTTTGAATATCAAAATAATTAAGGACAGTGATGAATTACAAGCCAATGGGGAAAAAGCAGAACTCCATGAAAGCATACTGATAACAAATAGAAAAACAATGAACAAAAATAGGGGAGAAAGGAGAGCTCATGACTACACTAAAATGCTGAAAGCCAACTGGTAAATCTTCACATTAAATATTGGTGCAAGAATCATAAACAGATGCTAAATGTAGGAGAGAAATTATGATGAGTAGCAGGATACTCGTATGTTTTTAAAGTATCTCCTCACAGAGAGTTTATTAACAACATAGGAAAATAAATTGTAACTCTACAGAAAGAAATCAGATAATACATCACCAATAAGGGGCAGATGGATACCATGTACCTTTAGATGTGATACCCTGGCCAGGACACACCATCATTTATGGAGTACTTGGGCCAGAAAATTGACATTAATCATAAGAAAGCATTAGACAAATTCCAAATGAAGAATGCTCTATTTTTATAAAGTCGGGGGGAGCTTTTTTTTTTCCCAAAAACACCAACGTCATAAAAGACAAAGGCTGAAGAACTATTCTAGATTAAAGGAAACTAAAAGTACATGACAACTAAATACAATTTGTGACCGTGTACTGGCTCCAGTGTTAGAGGAAAAAGTTTGATATGAAGGACATCATTGGGTCAATTGATGTAACCGAACAGATTACAACAAATTAGTACAACAAAAGTACTAATGTTAAATTTACTGAAGTTGATAGCTATGCTATGGTTACGTAAGCGAATATCCCTATGCTTAGCAGATACATATTGAAACATTTAGAAGAGCAATAATGTTTACAATTTACTCCCAAATGGTTACAAAAATAATATGTGTGTTTATGTGTACACATGTATGTACATACACAGAGAGAAAGAACACATGTGAAAGCACAAATGTTTAAGCAAATGAGGTAAATATTAACAGTATTGGATTTGAATAAAAGGTATACAATGTTTTTTGTGCTACTCTTGTAACTTTTCTCTAAGTTTGATATTATTTCCAAAATAAAAAGCACTATTATACAATATCAGAAGTGCTGTAGTAAAGTGTTACAGTAGAGATGAGGGCGATGAGCTGACTGGGGATGATCTACAAGAGTTTTCTCAGAGAATGCAGCATTTTCAATGGGCACAGGAGAGGGGGATAACACACCAAGCATCATATTCCTTGCCCTGGGGGATGGAGACAAGGTGACTGGGTGGACTATACAATAGCTCTCAGCTCTCCCTGGCCAGGAAACAATGTGCACCTACAGCTGACTGGTCCTGAAATGCTTCTCAAGATTGGTAGAGGTGGGTAAAGAGGCAGCAAGCAGCCCATGACCCAGTGAACAGTGTCCCATGAGCAGGCACTGGCCTATATGTGCCACAAAACCTCCCTACCCACTCTGAGCTTTAATTAAAGTCTCTCCATATTCCAGACATAAGAAAATAGTACTGGAATCAGTACTAAACATAAAGGCCTTGGTCATAACATTCTCTCATTTCCATATGCCAAACAGTCATTATCTAAGTCACTGGGCTCTGGGTAATGACAACCCCTAATCTCTATGGGCAAGGCCACATATTATCTCTAAATCACTCAGACTCCTAAGAACCATGAGACCTCGACAGAGGCTCACCCGCTGGAATCATGAGGCTGGTCAGCACTGGCAACTTTTAATGACCAACACTGTAGCCTAAATTAAGCTTTCAGTCAAGCAGAGCATGCGAAATAAAAACAGGTGAAGATAGGACACGTGTTGGGGGCAGATGTGGGTTTAACACACTAACCTGGAGGAACAGAAAACAAGCAGATGCACAATCCAATTCTGAGTATAATAAGAATACACCCTCGATTTTGGTGATACCTCTGCCAGGAATTTACAATCTTATGCTCTATATCCACTACATTCTTACAATTAAAATAATGAAAATCACCAAGAAATAACAACTTACCCTGGCAAGTTTCTCTGGTTTGGAGGAAACGTGCAGCTGGGAAAACAGCTCTGTTATCTCCTTGGTAAAATCTTCATCCCCTAAAAAACCAAGTCCCATATAAAACACTCCAGAAAGACTGCTGAGGATCATAAGGAGGCAGGCAAGGAGGAAGAAGAGAGGAGTAGTAATAGCAGCAGCAATGGTAGTAATAACAATAAGAGGAGCAGTAATGTTCATGAGCATGGTGCTTTAGTGCTTATAGAATCCTTTTATGTATATTATATCAATAAATGCTTCAATGGGCTTGAAAGAAAAGTGCCATTATTCCATGTTAGAGATGAAGTGATTAGGGCTTGAAGACAGTTTAAGTGACTTCCCCAAGATTACATAGCAAAGATTAGTAGCCAAACCTCAGTCTTCCATCTCCCAGTCCAAATCCTGTGATTTTTGCATTAAATACCAGAGCATGAATGTAGAAATGGTAACAGCATAGACTAAGCAAGTAGTCTGGATGTGCTTCCAAGAAAGTGGAATTTAAGTTGGGACATGAAATTTGAGTACAAGTTAGACAAGAGAATAGGAAGAGTTTCAGGCAGAAAAACTAATGCAAAGAGCCAAAGGTGAAAGAAAGTATGGCAAGAAGTTTAATATGATTGAGAGTATTTCTAATGTAAGGGGGAGAAGTGGTAAGTTAGAAAGGTAAGATCCAGACAATAAAGGCCATATAATCAATGGTGAAGAATTCAAACTTTGTAATAAGGAAGTGAGAAATCACTGAATGGTTTAAAGCAGAAAAAGAATCAAATTTAAATTTTAGAAAGATCACTTTGGCTGCTGGGTGGAGAACTGATCTGAAGGGGAAAAAGAAGGGAGGCAGGCTGAGGCAATAATCCAGGATCCAGGTAAGAGATAATGGTGGATAAGGGGAAAAGAGGTACAATCATTACGTATCTATAATAATTAAAAATAAGAAGAGGAGGAAAGGAGATTCCAGAATGTTGAAAGGATGGTAAGGAAGCTGTTGGAGTTAGTCTTGTGAAAGATGATGGAGAACAAGGAACACTAACAAAGAAACAAACATGCAAATGGGTGACTCAAGATCAAACAAACAATTAGCAAATTGAAACAAACAGTGGAAAATGCTCTCTTTCCCTCTCCACTCATCTGAATCCTATCTATTCCCCGCTTTGTGTTCCAGCCCAAGGCTTCTCTGCAACTCGGAATGTAGAAGATAATTCCTGTACACAGAAATCTTCTAGCAATCTACTTACAGTCCATATGAATATTTCTTAATTGATGAGTTTATAGTTTGCCCGGGCAAATCATTACTGCTTCATACTCAGCATCTTCCCTAATATTCCCAGGAATAAAAAGTGTATCTTGGCTGTTATCTCACCATCCACTATCCTTTTGTTCCTCTCTCTCGGTGTTTAAGGCACAGAATTAAATGATTTAGTGATCTCAGGCATAATAAGGTTTGGGAAAAGCTGATCTCACTAACTGATACAACTCTTCCTATATAACTCATCTAAACAACTCTTACAAACATCCTACTATCTAAAATCTACTTATAGGCAGACATTTTGTTTTCTTAAATAATTTATAATTTGGATACAAGGGATAATCTGAATCCACAGTGGGATGCAGATACCCAAAGGGGTTCACAAAATAATTCAATGGAGGGCAGGGAAAAAAAATGCACTTTTTATTTATAGGGATTTATCTCATTCTATTAAAATTTCTATTTTAGGGTATATTTTAGAATGTAAATTATACATTATTATGGTAGTGCCTGTATATAATTTATAAACATCCAAATACCCATATATTATGTCTGAATGTGAAACACTGCTAAGAGTTGTGATACCAAAAAAAATTTGAAGCTTACAGTCATCTGCCGTCTTTAGAACTGAGTAGAAAAAATAGTTATTGCATTAGAATAAAAATGTGTTAAGATGGAAAGGAGACAGGGGTACTTCTTTAGAGGGACTATGGAGAGGGGCTGGAGTCTTCCAAGCAGGAAGACTCCTTCTGAAAAAAATGAATCAGGTACATCAGGTAGAGGAGCAAGAACCAAGGATGCTGATGGAAAATGAGGATAACCAACATCACCAGAACCAGGTACTAGTGTATTCTCTCCCCTCTGCTACCACCACAGTTTTTAAAAACAGCTTCATAGTGATATAATTAAATACTAAGGTCACTGTTGCATTCTCAACCAAAATCACTGTGGAAGGCTGGGGCAGAGTGAGGGGGGAGGGAATCCAGTGCTATCTTTTCAGAGTTCTGTTCGGTGAACAAGTAGGAGAAAAAAATATCATAGACACAAATCCCTCTGTTTAGAAAACTACTTTGAGTTCTCTGAACGGTATTTAAAGACTGAGATTTCTGATGACTATGCAAAGCCAAATATTGAGTAAACTGAACAAATACTGTTAATGGAACTACATACAAATAATTTAAATTTATAAATAACTGGGGATTGTCATGTCAGGGCTTGATTAGGAAAAATGGAGCAACTTAAGAAAATCAAAATCAGTATTATCGGTTTCCTGCTAAGTAAGACTTTTAAAATGCTTATTCTTATCTATTTACTTATGCCCTCCTAATGATGAAAATATGAATAGCTACCATTTCTTGAGTGCTTACTATGTGCCACATATTAAATATAATATTCAATTTAGTCCTTACAATAACTTGAGAGGAATTAGCATATTCTTCTTACAGATAAGGAAACAGAAGCTCAGTGTTAAGTAACTTCCCAAAGTCACATGGCTTAGTAAATGGCAGATCTTGATTTTGAATCCAAGTCTAATTCTGAAACCTATCCTTTTATTCACCATGCTATACTGCCTTCTCAATATCTCAGGACAGCTTTAAAAACTTGTATTCAAGAACCACTTTCCAATCAGGACAAGTACTTTTACATAGAATAAGGTGTCATTTAGCAAGATGCTACATAGCCAGCCAGTTTGACTTCTTAGGACACAATGCAGAACACAAATGGAAACAAAAAAGAAAAAGTCTCAAAAGTACGAAAGATCATGGCAGCTAGGAGGCAGGACTAGACTACAGCTCCCACTCAGATGGACAGAGCAGCGTGTGGAGGCTCGCACAGTAAACTTTTGCTCCAGAAAGACTGCAGGAATATGTTAGGAAAGCTGAGATAACCCAAATGCCCTCTGAAGGAAGTGGATTGCTCTGCAGGACCCGGGAAACATCCCAAATACTGTGAGTTCCCAAATAGTGTGCAAGTGGGAAAGGGAGATCATCCGCCTTGGAACACACACCCCATCGGGGAACCTGAAGGTATAGACTGTGGGAGAAGAATCTCACCTCACCTGGAGCTGAGTCAATTTAGAGAGCCAAGTGAAATACAGGGGTAGCAGAAGCAGTGGGAAAACCCCTATGGGCTTGCTGGTACTCCAGCAAGCAATTTCTACCTTGCCTCACAGGGGGCCTTGGGGAGGATGGCCAGAGGCTCTGGGGAAAAAGCCACTGTAACAATTTGAACTGATCAAAAAGTCTTCTGGCCAGAATTCAGGGGAGGGCATGAATCCAGTGTATGGACTCCATGGGCAGGGGAAGAATGAAAGCCTTACTTGCTTTCACAGCTGGGAGGTGGGTAGTCTGGGGCAAGTTCTCAGCCCTGTTCACCCACTGCCTGGAAACAGACTCAGTGTTGTTGAGAGGCAGGCACAGTGGGAGTGAGACCGGCCCTTTGGGTTTAATGGGAGCTGGGTGAGGCCTGTGACTGCCAGCTTTCCCCAACTTCTCTGACAACCTGCATGATACAATGGAGGCAGCCATAATCCTCCTAGGAACATTAACTCCATTGACCTGGGAACCTCATTCCCACCCTCCATAGCAGCCACAGCAAGACTCACCCAAGGAGAGTCTGAGTTCAGACACACCTAACCCTGCCCTTCCCAACGTGGTAACTGAAGACAAAGAACATACATTCTTCAGAGTTCTAGGGCCCTGCTCACTGCCCATTCCTCCCCATACTACCACAACTGATGCTCTCTCGAAAGCTCCACCTCCTGGCAGTAGGCCAACCAGCATGAAAATAGTGCATTAAGCAACCAAAGCCAAGGATGCTCACAGAGTCCACTTCATCCTACTGCCACCTCCATCAGAACAGGTGCTGGTATTCACAACTGAGAGATCCACACAGACAGTTCACAGGACTCTGTGCAGACACCCCTCAGTACCAGACTAGAGTCTGGGAGACTTGCTGTGTGGCCAGATTCAGAAGAGAGATATCAATCACTACAACTTGGCTCTCGGGAAGTCACATCCCTAGGAAAAGGGGGAGAGTGCTACGTCAAGGGAACACCCCGTGGGACAAATCAATCTGAACAACAGCCTTGCGCCCTAGAGTTTCCCTCTAACAGAGCCTATCCAAATGAGAAGGAACCAGAAAACCAATCCTGGTAATATGACAAAACAAGGTTCTTTAACACCCCCCAAAATCACACTAGCTCACCAGCAATGAATTCAAACCAAGAAGAAATCCCTGATTTACCTGAAAAAGAATTCAGAAGGATAGTCATTAAGCTAATCAAGGAGGCACCAGAGAAAGGCAAAGCCCAATTTAAGGAAATCAAAAAAATGATATGAGAAGTGAGGAGAGAAATACTCAATGCAATAAAAACAATCAAAACTTCAGGAAATAATGGACACACAGAAATGCAAAATGCTATATAAAGTCTCAGTAATAGAACTGAACATGCAGAAGAAAGAACTTAAGAGTTTAAAGACAAGGTCTTCAAATTAACCCATTCCAAAAAAGACCAAAAAAAAAAAAAAAAATCAGAAAATACAACAAAGCCTCCAAAAAGTCTGGGATTATGTTAAATGATCAAACCTAAGAATAATCAGCGTTCCTGAGGAAGAAGACAAATTTAAAAGTTTAGGAAACACATTTGGGAAAATACTTGAGGAAAACTTCCCCAGCCTTGTTAGAGATCTAGACATCCAAATATCCAAATATCCAAATACAAGAAGCTCAAAGAACACCTGGGAAATTCATCACAAAAAGACCATCACCTAGGCACACTGTAATCTGGTTATCTAAAGCTAACACAAAGGAAAGAATCTCAAGAGCTGTGAGACAAAAGCAGCAGGTAACCTATAAAAGAAAACCTATCAGATTAACAGCAGATTTCTCAGCAGAAACTCTACAGGCTAGAAGGCATTGAGGCCCTTAGGCTCCTGAAACAAAACAATGATCAGCCAAGAATTTTGTATTCAGCAAAACTTAGCTTCATAAATGAAGGAAAGATACAGTCTTTTTCAGACAAACAAATGCTGAGAGAATTTGCCACTACCAAGTCAGCAGTATAAGAACTGCACTACAAGAACTGCTAAAAGGAGCTCTAATCTTGAAACAAATCCTGTAAATACAATAAAACAGAACCTATTTAAAGCATAAATCTTGGGACCTGTGAAACAAAAATACAATTTAAAAAAAAAAAAACAAGGTATACAGGCAACACAGCACGATGAATAGAACGAACCTCACATCTCAGTACTAACACTGAATGTAAATGACCTAAATGCTCCACTTAAAAGACACACAAATTGCAGAATGGATAAGAACGCACCAACCATCTACTGCCTTCCAGAGACTCACCTAACACATAAGGACTCACATCAACTTAAGGTAAAGGGGTGGAAAAAGACATTCCATGCAAATGGACAAAAGTGAGGAGTAGCTACTCTTACATTAGACAAAACAAACTTTAAAGCAACAGCAGTTAAAAAAGACAAAGAGGGGCATTATATAACTGTAAAAGGCCTTGTCCAACAGGAAAATATCACAATCCTAAACATATATGCACCTAACACTGGAGATCCCAAATTTATAAAACATTTGCCAATAGACCTAAGAAATGAGATAGATAGCAATACAATAATAGTGTGGGACTTCAATATCCCACTGACAGCACTTGACAGGTCATCAAAACAGACAACAAAGAAACAATGGATCTAAACTATACCCTGGAACAAATTGACTTAACAGATATATACAGAACATTCTACCCAACAACTACAGAATATACGTTCTACTCAACAGTGCATGGAACATTCTCCAAGATGGACCATATAATAGGCCACAAAACAAGCCTCAATACGTTTAAGAAAATGAAAATTATATCATCTACTCTCTCAGATCACAGTGGAATAAAACTGGAAATCAACTCCAGAAGGAACCTTCAAAACCATGCAAACACATAGAAATTAAATAACCTGCTCCTGAATGACCACTGGGTCAAAAATGAAATCAAGATGGAAATTCTTCAAACTGAATGACAATAGTGACACAAGCTATCAAAACCTCTGGGATACAGCAAATATGGTGCTAGGAGGAAAGTTCATAGCCCTAAATGCCTACATCAAAAAGTCCAAAAGAGCACTAACAGACAATCTAAGGTCATACCTCAAGGGACTAGGGAAACAAGCAAACCAAACCCAAACCCAACAGAAGAAAGGAAATAACCAAAATCAGGGCAGAACAAAATGAAATTGAAACAAAAAAAAATTACAAAATATAAATGAAACAAAAAGTTGGTTCTTTGTCAAGATAAATAAAATTAATAGACCCTTAGCAAGATTAACCAGGAAAAGAAGAGAGAAAATCCAAATAAGCTCAATTAGAAAAGAAGCAGGAGAAACTAAAACTGACACCACAGAAATACAAAAGATCACTCAAGGCTGCTATGAACACCTTTACACACATAAACTAGAAAACCTAGAGAAGATGGATAATTTCTGGAAAGATACAACCATCCTAGCTTAAATCAAGAAGAATTAGATAACCTGAACAGACCAATAACAAGCAGTAAGATTGAAATGGTAATAAAAAAAAAATTACCAATAAAAAAAGGCCAGGACCAGATGGATTCACAGCAGAATTCTACCACACATTCAAAAAAGAATTGGTACCAATCCTATTGACACTATTTCACAACACAAAGAAAGAGGGAACCCTCCCTAAATCACTCTATGAAGGCAATATCACCCTAATTCCAAAACCAGGAAAGAACATAACCAAAAAAGAAAAACTAAAGACCAACAACCCTGATGAGCATAAAATCCTTAACAAAATACTAGCTAACCAAATCCAATAACATATCAAAAAGATAATCCACTATGATCAAGTGGGTTTCATACCAGGGATGCAGGGATAGTTTAACATATGCAAGTCAGGGCTGGGTATGGTGACTCACACCTGTAATCCCAGCACTTTGGGAGGCCGAGGTAGACGGACCGTGAGGTCAAGATATCGAGACCATCCTAGCCAACATAATGAAACCTCGACTCTAGTAAAAATACAAAAATTAGCTGGGCATGGTGGTGAATGCCCACAGTCCCAGCTACTCAGGAGGCTGAAGCAGAAGAATCGCTTGAACCCGGGAGGTGGAGGTTGCAGTGAGCTGAGATCGCACCACTGCACTCCAGCCTGGGTGATATAGCCAGACCTCTATCTCAAAAAAATAAAAATGCAAGTCAATAAATATGATATACCACATAAGTAGAATTAAAAACAAAAATCATATGATCATCTCAATAGATGAAGAAAAAGCATTCAACAAAATGCAGCATCTCTTTATGATTAAAACTCTCAAAAAAATCAGCATACAAGGGGGACATATACATTAATGTAATAAAAGCCATCTATGACAAACCCACAGGCAACATGATACTGAATGGGGAGAAGCAGAAAGCATTCCCTCTGAGAAATGAACAAGACAAGGATGCCCACTTCACCACTCCTCTTCAACTCAGTACTGAAAGTCCTAGCCAGAGCAATCAGACAAGAGTAAGTAGTAAAGGGCATCCAAATCAGTGAAGAGGAAGTCAAACTGTTGCTGCTTGCTGATAATATGACTGCTTACCTAGAAAATCCTAAAGTCTCCTCCAGAAAGCTCCTAGAACTGATAAAAGAATTCAGCAAATGTTTCCACATACAAAATTAATGTACACAAATTAGTAGCTCTTGTATGCACCAACAGTGATCAAGCAGAGAATCAAATCAAGAACTCAACTCCATTTAAAATAGCTGCAAAAATAAAAATAAAATACTTAGCAATATACCCAACCAAGAAGGTGAAAGACCTCTGCAAAGAAAACTACAAAACACTGCTGAAAGAAATCATAGACAATACAAATAAATGAAAATACAACCTATGCTCATGGATGGTATAATCAACATTGTGAAAATGATCATATTGCCCAAAACAGTCTACAAATTCAACATTATTCGTATCAATATACCACCACCATTTTTCATAGAACTAGAAAAAAAAATCCTAAAACTCATATGGAACCAAAAAAAAGCCCACACAGCCAAAGAAAGACTAAGCAAAAAGAATAAATCTGGAGGCATCACATTACCTGATTTCAAACTATACTATAAGGCCATAGTCACCAAAATAACATGGTACTGGTATACAAATAGGCACATAGACCAACAGAACATAATAGAGAACCCAGAAATAAACCCAAATACTTAAAGCCAACTGATCTTCGACAAAGCAAACAAAAACATTAAACAAATGGTGCTGAGATAATTGACTAGCCACATGTAGGAGAATGAAACTAGATCCTCATCTCTCACCTTAATACAAAAATCAACTCAAGATGGACCAAGGACTTTAAGACTTGAAACTATAAAAATTCTAGAAGACAACATTGGAAAAACCCTTCTAGACATTGGCTTAGGCAAGGATTTCCTGACCAAGCACCCAAAAGCAAAAGCAATAAAAACACAAAGATAAATAGCTGGGACTTAATTAAACTAAAAAGCTTTTGCATGGCCAAAGGGTCAGCAGAGTAAACAGACAACCCACAGGGTGGGAGAAAATCTTCACAATCTATACATCTGACAAACAACTAATATCCAGAATATACAATGAACTCAAATCAGTAAGAAAAAAACAAACAAATCAAAAAGTAGGCTAAGGACATGAATAGACAATTCTCAAAAGAAGATACAAAAATGGCCAATAAACATATGAAAAAATGCTCAGCATCACTAACAATCAGGGAAATGCAAATAAAAACCACAATGTGATACTATCTGACTCCTGCAAGAATGGCCATAATCAAAAAATCAAAAAATAATAGATGTTGGCGTGGATGCAGTGCACAAGGAACACTTCTACACTGCTGGTGGGAATGTAAACTAGTACAACCACTACGGAAAACAGTGTGGAGATTCCTTAAAAAAACTAAAAGTAGAATTACCATGTGATCCAGCAATCCCACTAATGGGTATCTACCCAGAGGAAAAGAAGTCATGGTATGAAAAAGATACGTGCACATGCATGTTTATAGCAACATAATTCACAATTGCAGAAATGTGAAACCAACTTAAATGCCCATCAATCAAAAAGTGGATAGAAACTGTGATACACACACACACACACACACACACACACACACACAAACACACAAAAACAATGGAATACTATTCCACCATAAAAAGGAATGAATTAACAGCATTTGCAGTGACCTGGATGAGACTGGAGACTATTATACTAAGTGAAGTAACTCAGGAATGGATAATCAAACATCATCTGTTCTCACTCACAAGTAGGAGTTAAGCTATGAGGATGCAAAGGCGTAAGAATTAACACAATGGGCTTTGGTGACTCAGGGGGAAAAGATGGGAAGGGGGTGCAGGATAGAAGACCACAAATTGGGTGCAGTGTATCCTGCTCGGGTGATGGGTGCACCAAATTCTCACAAATCACCACTAAGAACTTACTCATGTAACCAAACACCACCTGTTCCCCGATAACCTATGAAAATAAAAAAACTTTGAAAAAAAAAACAAAAAAAGACAAAGAGCACTAGTAAAGATAACTCTGTAAATATAAATGATACAAATGTATATTTCTTCTCCTTAACTGATTTTAAAAGAAAAAGAAAAAAAAAGTCCCTATATGTAGAGAATCCACATACTTCACTTTATGTTTTCTGTCACAAGAAAGACTCTAAGAGACCCTCACTCAGAGCTCTTTGCTCTTAATAGACAACTCGAATAAAACTAGTTATCTGGTTTCTCACCCACAGATTAGAAATAGAAAAACAAATGAGATTCAGAGGATATCAGAAGCTGGCTCACTAACAGTGAAGTAAAAGATGAAGAGATAAATGAACAGAAAGAAATAAAGATGTACAATTCTAAAAAGCAATCAGAGACATTTTAAAAAGCATTGCAGTTTAGGTAATTTAATCTAGTAATTCTCAAACATGTTGGTCTCAGGACCTCATTGTACCCTTAAAACTTTTGAGAAAATCAAATAGCTTTTTTAGTGTAAGTTATACATATATATATATATACACACATATATATATATACATGCACACACACACACACATACATATAAAAATTTATATATAAAACTAAGTGTTTATTAATTCATTAAAAACAGTAAACCCACACTACTTATTAACATAAATAACATACTTTTTATTTTTAAAAACTATATTTTTCAAAAAAGAAAAATTTTAGTGAGAATAGTGCCACCATTTAACATTATGGTTGAATCTCTTTAATGTCTGGCTTAACAGATGATAGCTAAATTCTCTTATCTATTTTTATATTCAGTCTGTTATGTTGCTTTGTTTAAGTATATGAAGAAAAATCCAACTTTACAAAGATACATAGTTGGAAAGGGAAGTATTTTAAAAGCCTTTTCAGATAATTATTAATATTCTTTAATACCACACCAAAACTCAACAAGTGGTCATTTCTTAAAAATTAGTTGTAATGAACTATATTGCAATATACCTGAAACAATATCATAAAATTTTGTACACTAAATTAAAATCCATTTGGTCTTTTACCCATGGTAATCTGACACTTAGAAAACATTGGTTCTCTGAGTTATGCAGATTTTCCAAATGTCATCATATTTCTTTCTAAAATATCAAAAAGTGATCATGTTTGTTAAAACATATCTGTTAAAACACAGATCATATTTGTTAAAATATGATCACCACCAACTTCATCAGCAGAGTCTGAAAGCACGGGAAAGCTGTTAAGCTCACCACAGTAGTAAATACATTTTACAAAGTTTTAAACTTCATTTAAATTTTTATCATGAGTCACAAATAAGTTAGTTGTTTTCCTTGAAGAAAAGGCCCTCTTCATTAATTTTCAGGAAAATGTGTGCCAAATATCCTATTCTGAATAGTCTATGTGACTGTTATCCTTTCAAGTAAAAATAGTATTCCATGAAAAAGGCATGTAGTTCAGCTTACAACTCAAATAATATAAGTGCTTTTCCTGAGACAACCATCATACTTCAGTAAGCATCACACAGAATATTTGAAAGATGTGTACTTAAAGGTCAAGATTTAATAAAATTAATAATTTTTACTGCTTCGTCAAGGACAAGATTAAATAAAAGTGGCACTTTTTTCTTTAACTGCCCATACATGGCAGTGAAAATGCAATGACACTAGTAGAGTTTGGTGCTAACAACTTGATCCATATTATGGCACCAGTAATTTTATGCATCTTGTTATTCACCATCAGCACAAATACCAAAGCAGAAAAAAAAATCATTACAATTTTTAAAAAATTCCTAAGTAAACAACAGCTTAGCATTATTATGAAGAATTTTGACTCATAGACTCCCAGAAAGGGTCTTTGGAATTCAAGGGTCTGCAGACCACACTTTGCTGATCATTTATTTAATCTACTACATGAGTGATTGGCCCTATATCTTAATGGAACCTGAAAGAATTTTTCTATTCACTTTTAATTTTTATAACTGATTGTTTCATAAAGAAAAGGAAAAACTATATTCATTAGATTCTACTTTTTTTAAAAAAGGTCAGTTAGTGTATAATATATCTTAGAAATATTTCCAGCTAAAATGTTGATAAAACAACCCTTAGAACTTAAGATTCAGTTGCCCAGCAATTATATTTTATGTGAGCCATCTCATTTCCTGACCCATCTCATTTCCTGATAATTTTACAAATATACACAGTATCTACATTTACATTTTCTGAGAAATGCAGATATTAAAATATGGTGTAAGAGTTTTCCAAATAAAAAAAGATAAACTATCACCCACATTTTAGATAATTGCCATCCTGCATGCCTCGATTCAATACAGAATCAGGGGTTACAAGAGTCAGAGAGGCAGAGGTAAAGTACCTAGGAATACAAAAGCTTATATGAATGACGAGTCAAACTGAAGAATCTGACAAGAGCAGCTTTCTAACCGAAAAACAGGCCAAGAAGTGAGTTGCAATATTAGACTTTGAGAAGCCACAAAGAGTGTGGTTGGAAGGAGGTAGGGAGACATGGGCATAAGGCCAACTGCCCCCATCAATGCCTAGTCAGGTGCAAGACTGCAGAGAATTTTACACAGATTATTTACATAAAAAAATCTCACTGAAGAGCCAAGATCATGCCACTGCACTCCAGCCTGGGCGATAGAGCAAGACTCTGTCTCAAAAAAAAAAAAAAAACCTCACTAAAAAAGTAAAATCAAGCCAGTGTAACCATAGAGGAAATAATTTATTTCAAGGGCAATGCACTGCATACGAACACACTGCATCCTCTCCACTTAGATACTAAATTTTCATATTACCTTTTATCTCTTCTTCCTCTTCTTCACAAAATTCTGCTAGAGAAAATGCTTCTTTGAGTTGCTCTAATTCAAGTTTTAGAGTCTCTAATTCTTCTCCACTGAGAGAATTAAGGATAGATTTCACCTGGATAAAGAATAAAATGTTGCAGGAGTATGAAAGAAAAGAAAAACATTCACAAATAGGAAAGAGACTATATGTAGATCAAATTGAAGTCAAAATTATGAGCTCACCAGCCAGCACAAGTTATTCCATAAGAACCTTAACACAAGAGGCTGGTTATGATAGGAAGGTAGGGAGAATCCGTACTTCTAAAAGTAATACCAGCCAGAAATGCCTGGAAATTATTAGTGCTTAACGACAGCTTAGAAATCACAGAAAAATGAGATAATCTTGAATCAATTAAAAGCTAACAAGTAACCATACACAAATTGGCAGCTCAAGTCAACAAATTTCTTGCCAGCCTAAGCCAAAGAAACGAAAAAAAAAAAAAAAAGAAGGAAAAATAACAAATGTCCTATTACGACCTCTTTGTTAATCTGTCTTTTTTGTTTAAATTTACAGAACTAATACTTGACTAATTCTATTTCTAGCAATTAGCTCAATCAAACATTAGTTTTTCAATTTATTTTGTAGTAGTATTTCCAGGGCATCTCAAGTCTCTATCGAAAATACGTTTCATCTTCCAAATGTACAAAGAGAAAAAAAACTATGAAGCATTCTCTTCCTTGAAGGCTTTTTCCAGTTGAGATTTTGGCTTGGAATTACCTTTATTTCACTTTCTCGGGAAAGCATCTCCAGAGCTTCCAGATGTGAAAGGCCTTGAAATTCATCAAAGAGTAGCCCATAATGAGTTTTCTTGTCTGTTTCCGTGGTAACCTCATTGGAGGTCCATATCTCTTCTTTCTCCTTCGCCTCTCGTAAAACCTAAAAAGAGATAGAGGCATTACACTGTAGCAAATAATGAGAGCTCAAGGGTCAGTTTTGAGAATTGAAGGAAGCAAAGCTGAGACAGGTTACAGTACAGAGGATTGCCCTTTCATTCTTGGCATTACAATTCAAATCTGGTAGGCTCAAGAGCTGCAGAAAGAAAAATGATCACACATAATTTGAGACAGAGTTTCACTCTGTCACCCAGGCTTGAGTACAGTGGCACAATCTCTGCTTACTGCAACCTCTGCCTCTTGGGTTCAAGCTATTCTCCTGTTTCAGCCTCCCAAATAGCTGGGATTATAGGTATACGACACCATGCCCAGCTAATTTTTGTATTTTTAGAAGAGATGGGGTTTCATCATGTTGGTCAGGTTGATCTCAAACTCCTGACCTCAAGTGATCTGCCTGCCTCAGCCTCCCAAAGTGCTGGGATAAAAGGTGTGAGCCACCGGACTGACCACATAATTTGATCCTAGACAGTGTAAATAATACCCAAGGAACCAAGTGTTTTGCTGAAAATGACTTAAACATTAATCTAGTTAAAAAAAAAAAAAAAAAAAAACTCTGACAGGGTTTAGCATTTTGCACTGCACTGATGGGAGGCTCCTGCAGAAAGGAAAGAGGAAGAAAAAAGAGCTGCGTATTTTTGTAAACATTAGAGCTCTCAATGATCCCTCCTTGACCCTCAAAAAAATGCCTTAATAAAAAAAATTATTGAAAATTCTTCCAAAGACAACACAAGGTCCCAAGTAAACAAAGGCAAAAATACAGATCAAAACAGAAACAGGAAGTAAACAGGTAAAGATAATCAGTACCTGAGATAGTGTAGCATTTCGGTTCATCAGACCCTTGGTTCTTTTAAATCCAGGATCTCCTTCTGCTATCACATCCATTGTCTTTTTTCCAATGAACTCTAAGGCATCCAAACCCCCACTGATGACGCTCTTTCCCTAGAAAACACATGCAACCTCATTACAACAATATTGAGAAAACACATCTGCATATTTTTATTATATAAAAATAGTGGCTAACAATACGAAGCATTGGTAAGAATGTAAGGCAAATAAAACAATCATACACTGCTTGTGAAAATGTAAATAGGTATAACCACATTGGAAAACTGTTTGTCAATATCTACTACAGCCACATGACCCAGCAATTCCACTCATGGTTACATCCTAACAGAAATAAGTACAGAGGTTCATCAGAGGACATGTACAAAAATGTTCATAACAGCTCTGTCTGTAATAGCTACAAACTGAAAACTACCCCAATGCTCACCAACCATGGAATGAACAAATAAAACGTGACAAAGCTTCAAGATGAAATACAACAAAGATAATCGAATCTACCACACAAACTGCACCATAAATTATACAAACACAATGTTGTCTGAAAGAAGCTAGATAATTATATATCTAATTCCACTTATATAAAACTGAAATGCAGGCAAAATTAACCTATGATGGCAGAAGTCAGGATTATGCTTCTTATGGTGCAGGAGAATGGAAGAGAGGAAGGCACAGAAAACTGGGAGAGGACACAAGATGGTTGGGGGATCTGACGTACGGTAACACTGTTTCTTAGTCTGGGTGTTTCACACTGAAAATTCAAACAACACTTATTATTTCATTCTTCTGCAAGTATATTTCAATAAAAAGTTAAAATAAAAACTAGCTATTTATCCTCACATAGGAAGGATTTTTAGCTTCCTAGATAATCCTTTATGAATGTTTTTAATCACAGTTTTGCAAATATCTGTCATAAAGATCACATTTCCCCTTTGTCTAAAAACTGCAATTATGAGAAAAATATTTTTGTAAAGCAGACATTTTCTAGGGCTTCCAAATTAAGAATTCCTAATCCATAAAATAATATGTCTATTGCCTCTCTGTAACTCCTATTCCCTTATTTATTGCTACTCCTTTATTTCCTACTTTCTTCTTTATTGCTTTCATGAAAGTTTTCAAGTAGCATTCACTCTATCCATAAGATCAAAGTGACTGATCTTCAGTGGCTTGAACTCCTTTAAAAAGTAATCAGTCTACATGACTGTCCAAATAAAAAAGACAGAAAAATATGCAAACCCATTATTATAATGGAAGGGAACAGGCCACCTTGCACTTTCTTACTTACTGTGCTCTGAACAGCAGTAGAGATGGTCGAAAATACACCAAATGGCCCAGCCACTGGGGAGGAGTTTTCATTCTCTTTGGCATTTGTCTCTCCTACAAGAGAAAGGGGATGTGTAAACATGAAGGGAAGGTCCCTTAACTCTTTTGCTTTATTAGCATCTACGTGAAATTTTTAAAACTAGACCCTGTTTCCTACACACAAGGTCTTTGCCCTTTTTATCTTTTTAAACCATTTGCTTATTTTAAAATAAAAGCTAAGATAGACAGTTTTCATTTTTATTTCATTTCAAAAATAAAATCCAGTTTTGTAAACAAACTGCTGATATATACAACAGACTATATGCTGTATGATTCCAATTATATATTCTTCTGGACAAAGTCAAACTATAAGGTCAGAAAACAGATCAGTAACTGCTAAGAACTGAGAGTAAGTGGAACAGAGTGACGACAAACGGGAATGAGAGAACTCTTTTGGGATAATAAAAATATTCTATGTCTCAATTATCAATACAGATATAGAAAACATTCTATGTATCTGTACTGATAATTCTAAATAGAATGTTTTCTATATCTGTATAATCACAGTGTACTATGATTACACAGTATAAATAGAAGTATACATATATTGTTCAAAACATGTAAAACTGTATACCTAAAAAGAATAAATTTTACTGTGTGTAAATTTTAACTCAATAAATCTGATTTTTAAAAATCCAGTCTATTTTAAATTTTATCCTAGAAAATTAGGATTAGTAAAAATCAAATAGACATACGAAAATGGGTATGTTTCAAAAAAATCTATTAACTTTAAAAATCTCACACAAGAAAAGAACCATTATACCAAATAATTTAAGTATTATCAAATATTCTGTTATAGAGAGGACTTCCACTTCCAGCCATGGTATTAGATAAGCCCTCCTCTTACAACAACTGAAAAATTGGACAATATATAAGAAGCAACTGTCTTCAGACATAGGACAATGAGCAGTACAAGGCTTTGGTTCACACAAGAAAAAAAAAAACAAAATAAACCTTATAATTGGCTTGGCTTACTGTATAGAGGAGCTTTCCAGGCCATGACAGATGGAAGAGAAACCCAAGTGGGGCATGGCAATCAGAATGAGTGAAAGAAACAGAGATGGGAATCTGGGAATGCTAAAGCAATTGGAATTTGCAGGTCAAGAACCTGCAAGGAGGAGGAAGCCACATGGCTAAAGAGATATGAATCTGCATAGGCATGCCCAAAGACACCTTTAGGTATTTTTGCTTAAATACTACACTGCTCCGGCACTGGGAGACTCCATAAGTCTGTACAAAGAACTACCACAGAGCTGTAAGCTAAACAATCCCCAGAGCTCATGCTAGACTGAGAGACATTTGACTTCCAACCCACCAAAACAGAGACATTACTAAACACCTGGGAATTAGGGTGGAGACTTCAGAAGAGTCAAGCCTTAGCAGTAGAGATAAATAGTACTTAGAGTAAAGGCCACCCTAGACTCACCCTAAACAAGCTTTAAAAAAATGCCGTGGCCAGACATGGCGGCTCACTCATGCCTATAATCCCAGAACTTTAGGAGGCCAAGGCAGGAGGATCATTGAGGTCAGCAATTTGAGACCCGACTAGGCCAACATGGCAAAACCTTATCTCTACTAAAAATACAAAAATTAGCCAGGTGTGAAGCATGCTTGTAATCCCAGCTACTTGAGAGGCTAAGGAATGAGAACAGCTTGAACCCAGGAGGCGGAGGTTGCAGTGAACTGAGATTATACCACTGCACTCCAGATTGGGTGACAGAGTGAGACTCCATCTCAAAAAAAAAAAAAAAAAAAAACTTAAAAGCATCAATTTAAGTTGCAAATACCTTAACTGCCTGCCAACAGAAGGAAACCAGAAGATAGCACCATTTAAATGAAGACAACAAAATCCCTAACAGATGATCAATGATTTCCATCTGTGGCCTATGCTTATCTAAAAGTTCTCAGAAGACACAGGTTGACTACAAGACACATCCTTGGCAGAGGAATTAACCCCCTTCCTCAGGAACTTTAGTAGATACAAAGGGCTTAGTATCAAAAGGCAGTCCGTTGTAATTCTGGAAAGTTCTCCCTGTTAAACTCTTTTATTAAACTAAAACTTAATTCCATATAACTTCCACTGAGTAGTACTAGTTACTAGTTCTCTCCCCATAAACCATAAATAATAAACCTAAATCCTCTTCTCCATGCTAAGTCTTCCAAGTTACAAAAAGGACCACTATATTCTCCCAATCTCCCTTCTCCAGATTAACAGATTTAATATCCATAATTCCTTCAACTTCTAAGACTTTAATTCTAGACATTTCACTATTGTGAAAGAAAATAAAATCTCAGGACCCCAAATTTACTATGCCAAAGGGAAAAGTTAACCTGAAAGCTAAGTTACACAAATAAATGCCTTTCCTTTTGTTCCTAAGCAGAAAGGCCAGACAGAAGGCAAAATGTTTCCACAGGTAGCTACTCTACATTTACTTTATCTCAGGTAAACTGCCAATTTGCTGAGCATAAGACAAATACATAATTGACTCTACCTCTGCTCTTTCCTTTTACACGTAAAATGTGGATTCAGTGAACACTGATCAAAGATTCAAAGGAGGGCAACCACTTGCTCCTTTTATCTACCCTTCCCTTTTTTTTCTTCCTTTTTCCCCTACAGCCCATTCTTTCTCCTTTAAATATTGAAGTCCTCAGACCCTCTTCAAAAAAAGTATGAAAAGCAGATTGTTTCTGTGGTTTGTGTTCCTTTTTACCAGGTGCATCCTCAACCTTAGCAAAATAAACCCCTAACCTGACTGAGACCTGTCTCGGATACTTTCTGATTTACATTATCTAGCCCACTCTTTTCAGGATTCACCCAGTTTTTCAACTCCCTTCTTGAAACATGGCTCTCTGTGGTAGACATCTTTCAATGCCATGAAGATGCTGCTGTTTACATATTCAAAGCCACTTCTAACCCCCTTTTTTCTTGCCTGCTAAGCCCATATCCTGATCTTGAGGTTTCTCATAATGCCCAAGACTCACTCTCTCAGCACCTCTTGCTGCTACATCAAGAACATGAGATCCTGTTCTAGGCAATGGCATTCGAGAAGAAACATGCTTGGGACTGCTGAAAACATTTCCTCTCTTTAAAGAAAGAGGGATGCATGAGGAGAAATGACACTTCCCATCTACTTCATTCCCGACTTTGAGCATGGTTGTTTTAGAATACCATACTTGGAGTTGCAGTATTATCATAAAGAAAGTATAACCATAAAGAAAGTATAAAGAAATCAACAAAGATACTGTAGAGAAGCCAGCCCAGAACCTTGACATCATGGAGCCACTAAACTAACTCTGGAACCACCTACTTCTAGAGTCCTTGAGAAAAATACATTCACTTTCATTTACATATTCTGTTACTTGCAGCTAAAATAGTTTAACTGATGCAGGCATCACTAAGAACGGCGTCTCCAATTCACATACATAGTCCTTTGCAGCCATGTTTATACAATGTGACTTGTCTCCTGGCCATAACTGATCATGGACATATGACCCAAGTTTAGACCAATCTAATTCTTTCACCTAGGAATTCAGAAGTGGAAATAACTGAGGCCAGGATTCAATTTAAAGCTGAAGCTGAGGAAAATAAGCAGCAAAAGTCAGTCAACTTCAAGAAAAAAACTAAGACAGATCAGCAAAAAGAAACAAGAGTGAGAGACAATAAAGCTCATGAGAGATGAAGAATGCAAACCAGACCTTAAAAAGATTCCTATTTTCTGGTCCTAGGCCCTTTTGATTTCTGGTTATAATTCTAGCCTTCATGGTTTGAGAGTAGGTTTCCTGCCTGATTAAGGCAAGCCTCTAGAATTAAACTTAGTCTTCATAAAAATCCAAACACAAGAATACACCCCCAAAGCAATACATTAAAATATTTTTCTTGTTTCACAACAGACTCAGAGAGAATGAACTTGCCCCAGCTCCTCCAATAACCCCACTTGATCTGGGGTGCAGATTCAGCTAACTCTTATTGGTCTCTTACTCAATTATGCCAAGCAAAATGCTAAGCAACTTTTATATTGTATATTCATGGCCTTATTTGTTAAATGTTTGTAACAGTCACTTGAGATATAAAGTATCATCCTATTTCAGATGTGGAAAGTAAAGTGAAGAGACACATCAGAAGTTAAAGGACATAGATGTCTAACTGGGATCTAAAGACTCTAAATCCTCTTTCTCACCACAGTCCCATGACACCGTCAGTATCACAGTCCAATAAATGCCTACTGAAAAATTAGTTCAACTGTTCCATTTCAATTCATAATTCTAGGTCTTTATGTTTCTATATACTAACCTTCTACATACTTGACTTCAGTTGAAATTTCACTGGGACTAGGGATTCCAAGGGAAGTCTCGGCCTTCTCGATGACATTTGAAATACCTTGTCCTAATAAGAAAAATGATAACTTTTTTTTGCTATTAGTCACCAAAACTGAAGAAACAACCAAAAATCAAACCTGAAGATTTTTAAATCATTTATGACCAGAAGACATGTTACTTTGACAATATATAACTATCTCGGCACTATCTCCTTTAAAAAAAAATTGACCATTCTTTGGTGACTTACTCACCAAAGAATAAGTTTACAGTAATAATTCCTAGACTTAACATTCTAATGAGGAAATGCTGCAAACTCTAGTGGCAGTATATATCAGCCCATCATTACTAATGCATCCTCAAACTATAAAGTCTAGAAGAAGAATTATTAATAAAGTCATCTGCAACACAGATCTGTATAAAATGCACACAAAAAATAACTGAGTGACGGATGATCTTACCTACTGTGGCTACTGTAGCTGAGGCTGAGGAGAGTATGGACTTGCCCCAGCTCCCCCAGTAACCCCATCTGGTCTGGGGTACATCTTTGGAAACAGTATCCTAATTTCCCAGTAGGGAGAAAAACAAAAGGCATGAAAAATGAAAAAATTAGAGGAAAATCAGCATGTACAGACAAGGTATCTAATTATTAGCCAAAAGCATGGGTGAACAAATACATATTATTTAGCTAAAGAAATGTATTGCTTGACTGGCAGATAGTAAGTACCACATAGCAAAAACAATTACTCATAAAGGCATTTATAGAACTGAAATGACTATATTTGAGGTTTGTAAAGAGAAAGAAGTGCAATCCTAAATTGGCATTTATGCCAAATTTCTTTTAGCCCCAACATTTTAAATCTTAATATTTTAATAGATACTCTATTTGATCTGCAGTCTGTGATACCTGAACAGGGAGAACTTTTGAAGTCTCAAGGTCACTGGAAGGTTTGGTCTCTGGTCTTTTCCGAGTAGAAACCACAGGTTCCGATTCACTCTCTGGCTTGGCACCTTGGTCAACAGACTCAGAATTCTTGGCTGGCTCACAGTTTCCATCTTCAAGGATGCAGGCTGCTTCAGTTAGCAGTGGAGTCTCAATACTATCTTTATCTGACATGATTAGAACATCACCTGGTAAAATGAAAGCCCCCCCCAAAAAAAACATTTATATAGGCTTCTTTGGTATAAAGTATTTGTTTAAACTTTTTAGTTTGAGATTATCATAGATTCACATACAAGTATAAGGAATAATACAGAGATCCTATACATCTTCATCCAGTTTCTCCCAATGGTAAAACTGATAAAAATATAGTATCACAACCAGGAAACTGATACTGATGCAATCCACTGATCTCATTCAGATTTCACCAGTTTTACACATACTCATTTGTATTTAGTTCTATAAAGTTTTGTCACATGTAGAGCTTCGTGCAACTATCACCACAATCAAGATATAGAATAGTTCAATCACAAGGATCCTATGTGCTATCCTTTTTTAGCCATAACCACTTCTCACACTCCTTGCAACCCAAAGCAACTACTGATCTCTCTGATGGACAGGTGTTCTCCATCTCTGTAATTTTGTCATTTCAAGATGTTATATAAATGAAATTATACAGCATATTACCTATTGAGACTGACTTTTTTCACTCAGCACAAGCCCCTCAAGATCCATTTAAGTTGTGTGTATCAATATTCTTTCCTTTTTATTTCTGAGTAGTATTCCATAGTATAGATGTATCACGATTTACCCATTACTGAAGGATATCTGCATTGGTTTCCAGTTTGGGGCTATTATAAACAAAACAGCTATGAAAGTTCATGTATAGGTTTTTGTGGAAACATAAGCTTTCATTTCTCTTGGATAAACGACCAAGAGTGCAATTGCTGGGTCATATGGTTAAGCTCATGTTTAGTTTTGAGAAACTGCCATACTCTTTTCCAGACTAGCTATACCATTTTACATTTCTACGAGCAATGTATAAGTTATTAAGTTTCTCTGCATTCTTGCCAGCATTTGGCACTGTCACTACTTTTTATTTGAGCCATTCTGACAGTTGTGTGGTGATATCTCACTGTGGATTTCAGTTGTATTTCTCTAAGACCTAGTGAGGTTGAACATCTTTTCATGGGTGAATATACCATCTGTATATCCTCGTCAGTGAAATATCTTTGTATTTTTTGCCCATTTTCTAATGAGGTTTCTTTTTCGCTGTTGAATTTTGAACTCTTCATATATTCCAAATTCAAATCCTCTGTGTAGTATGTGATTTGCAAATTTTTTTCCAGTCTGTTTCTTTTAAAAGCAATCTTTTAATTGTCTTCATAGGGCCTTTCATGGAGCAAGTTTTTAATGTTAATGAGATATAATTTATCAATTTTTCCTATTATTGATTGTCCTTTAAAATCATATTAGTTATTAATCATTCCTACCTCAATTTTTTCCAGGACATTATGAAATTCAAGCCATCAGATAGGATTTATGTCAGGTCAACTTTTGCATACCAATGTTATTCAATTCAATTCTTTCCAGATGCAGAGCTCTTTGGCAATTAAAGACAAGGAACTATTGGTGTTTCCACAAAGAACAGACATTAGTTTCCAGGATAATCAAGAATTATCAGGGCAGAAATCAATACATCTCACACTTATGTACACACATGCCATCGGTATGTATGATATGTACTAAGTAGAGAATTAGACCCAACCCATCCATCAAAATATTTCTAACATATTAGAAAAGCATATTAAAACTAAGGTAGACTGGATGCAGCATTGTAATTGAGGTGCTGCATTCAGTACAAGATATGAAACGCTGAAACATCCCTACCTGACCATCCAACACACAAAATGCTGAAAAAAAACAAAAAGAACCCCGTTACACTCAGAGAATGTTCATGAACAAAGTACCTGAAATAGGCCTAGAGCAGTGGTCATAAACTGGGAATTTGAGTGCCATTTCCTGCTACAGTTTTCATTTGGCCTGCACAGTAAACTTTGCAAAAATAAGTTGCCAATGTTTAAAAATCATACTTCATATAAAAATATAGGTTTCCAACTTCTCACTTGTAAAATTGAAAGATCTAGCAACACTGGGCCCACATTCAACTTTGTAATAGTGCTTGTGCCAAATAGCTGCTGGGCCCTTTTAGCCCAGACAGTTGCTCTCCAGCTCTCTACAATTCCCACCCAAATCCAGTTCACTCAAATTGTGGTACCTGATTAACCTCTGTAGCCACCTGAGTTTGCAACAACTGCCTTAAAAGATGCTTACGAGTTTGACAGATGATGATGCCAATGAGAGGATTCAAGGATACAGAAACAAAATATGGGCATAGTCAAATGCCTAAGGTCTGACTATGGAATATGGACAGTTACCGTAGGGAGTAGTTACCACGGCAGGGAGAACAATGCAGAGGCATGAAGCTAGAAAGGTAGATTAAGACAACACTATGGAATTTAGAATATATGGGTATAGGCCGGGTGCAGTGGCTCACGCCTGTAATCCCAGCACTTTGGGAGGCCAAGGCCGGCAGATCACGAGGTCAAGAGATCGAGACCATCCTGGCCAACATGGTGAAACCCCGTCTTTACTAAAAAAATACAAAAATTAGCTGGGTGTGGTGGCGTGTGCCTGTAGTCCCAGCTACTTAGAAGCTGAGGCAGGAGCATTGCTTGAACCCGGGAGGCAGAGGTTGCAGTGAGCCAAGCTTGCACCCTGCACTCCAGCCTGGCACCTGGTGACAGAGCAAGACACTGTCTCGAAAAAAAAAAAAAAAAAAGAATATATGGATATATAATATAAACACATTATACATTTCCAAAACACATAGAGAAAAAAGCCCAGCTACAACTACTCATTGACATACAAACCAACTTAGAAGTAGTCATTCACTCACTTGCAAACATTTTTTGAGTACCTACTACATACCAAGTAGTACCACAGTACCTGTGGAGATAGAGAACTAATGTAAGCTACTCACTCCAAGGGCCTATCTAATAGGAAAGACCAGACAGTTCTTGCACAAAGTTCAATTATTGTGAAAATGAATACATGTTTTCTATCTTTTCTTTATGCTCTCTCCAGGTTACAACACATCATTATCATCATAACTATATATAGTATATATGTAGGATATATAATATACATATTACATAAATTCATATAATTCCATGAAAGACTAGAAAGACATACTCCAAAATATATTTTTTTAAGACAGGGTCTTGCTAGGTTGGCCAGGTTGGTCTTGAACCCTAGGCCTGGCCTCAAGCAATCTTCCCCTGCCTCAGACTCCCAAAGTGCTAAGATTACAGGTGTGAGCCACCATGCCTGGCCAAAAACAGCCCCTTAACTAAAATATTAAACACTGGTTATCTCTATTCTTTCATTTGTGCCAGATATTCGAGCTAAGCCAGAAGGGAATTTGTTATGATGATGGCTGTTTATATTATCATTACCATCGTTATTAGAATGACTGCACCATCTGTGTTCTCAACTCATTCATATCTAGGAAAAAGGTTTAAAAAAAAAAGGAATAAACACCAATACGTGGAACTGCACTATTTATTGTTTTTGTAAGTTTTCCAGGCATTGTGTAGTAAGTGTGTAGAAATAATTGTGGTTTCCTCTCCAGATATTTTCCCAATTGGAGGAGAAAGATTCCAATAATTGGAACATTAAAAATAAAACTAAATGGCTGAGCCATATTTTTAAGAAATAAAAACGCATACGCTTACACACACACACACACACACACACACACACTCCCCCCACCACCTGCCCCATTTACCAAAATGGAGAACAGTACAGCTTAGTAGCTAAGAGCACGGGCTCTGGAGTTAACTTTCTCCCTGTCCTGCAGCGATTGTGGGGAAGTCAGGTCAACTGTCTGCTCTCCGTTTCCTCAACTGTCAAATGGGGTTCTGGGTCCCTATAAAGATTCAATGATGCGATATGTGAGGGGCTTGGAACAGTGACCGGCACGTAACCACCCACAGGCTGACAGCTGCTCTTAGTTGGTGTGGTGGTGGTTTGTATCCTTATTAACACGGCTGTCTCTAGGTGAGCAAACATGCGCTCTCACTTCTTCACACATCCAAGAGCGGGTCCCAAACGAGAGATCTGGTGTAAACGTCCGCTCCCAACTAAGTTGCCAGACGCTGCCAACGACCAGAATTCCTCAGACAAACGTAGCGCTTCAATCACTACAGCGCTTTCACAGCCCTCGACCCTGCCGCGAGACGTCCGCCGCCCACCGTCAGATCGCCGCCTCCTCCCCATCCCTAGCGACCTCGGCTGCCCGGTTCTGGCCCCTGGACCTCGCACCCCTCCTGCCTCGTCCCAGGAAGCTCCGCACCTAGCCGGCCGTCACCCTCAGCACAGCCACCGCTGCCGACTCGGCGTTTCTACTGCCCCGGAAGTACTCGGTCAGTCAGAGGCGGGCCCGTCTGTCCGAGAAAACTTCCGGGTTAGGAAGCCGCTGGGGCCGGAAGGAGTTCGACAGTGGTCGGGTAAGTGACGGCTTGGTTGGGGTCCCTAAAAGGAGGCTACTAGGAGCGCCGAGGCGTGAGTGGTAGCCTGTGGCTCGGGGTCGGGAGTGCAAGGGGCGAAGTCTGACCTGAATGCGGGAGTTCAGTCATCGAACACTTGCTGAGAGCCAAATACCTGCTAGGCACTGCCCTGGGGTCCAGGGACACATCAGTGAACCAAAAGAAGGACCCTGCTCTCAAGCAGCTGACGTTCTAGTGCGCAAAGCAGACTGTAAACAAGTCAACAAACAGGATTATCTAAGGTGGTAGTAAGTGCTGTAAAGAAATTTAGAATGGGTAATATGGAAGTGGGAGAATAATAAGCCGTATGAAAATCTGGAGTAAAGCATTTCAGACAGAATAGTGCGTGCAAGGGCCATATAGTGGGAACAAACTTAGCAAAGTCAAGGAAAAGACAAAAGACCACTAGCTAGAGCCAAAGGAACAAGATGAGAATGGAGAGAGATGATGCCAGGGACTTGAGCACCAAATCTTGTAAGGTTTATGAGCAAAGATAGTTTGATTTTTATTTGGAACCCAGTGGAAAGGGTTTTAAGCAGATTGAAGGTTTTTAAGCAGATGAATGGCATTATCTTATTTATGACTTTTAAGATTACTCCTGGTCCCTCATCAGAAACATGCAGCTCATCTGTTGCCCTTCAGTAGTAAAAATGCATGAAATCCAGACTGACAGAGCTAGGAAGACATTAAAATCAATCTTATTGTGCAGATTGGAAAAATGGAATCCCAGAGAAGTGAAGGGACTTAGTCTTTTAAGAACTGACGATTTCCAACTTTGTTTAATGCCCTTGGAATTATCATCTTAATGTCCAGATAGAGTAATTGTCACGTCTAAAACTCTTCAGATGTTTTCCTTTGCTTTTGACAATGGTTCTCTAAATTTAGGTTCATCAGTATCACCTGGAAGCTTGTTAAAATTCCAAAAAACAAATAAACACCTGTTTAAATATAAAATGGATCATTTTCTCTGATTTTCTGTCGTAATGGAAAATGCATAGAATTTGAGGCTAAAGTATGGAATCTTGAGAAACCACTTATTTTTTAAATGGTGCTGATAATTATAGCAACAGTTCTCAAACTTTCTGATCATAGAATTTTTTTATGCTTTTAAAATTTATTGATAACTTACAAGAGCTTTGTTTATATATATAATAGCTATCAACATTTACTATTTTAGAAAACAACTTTCAAAAAAGTTATTCATTTTAAAATAAACTTATTATATGTTAACAAATAGCATCTCTATAAAGGATATTTTCCAAAACAAAAAATTATTGAGAATGGCATTGTTTTACATTTTTACAAATCTCTTTAATGTCTAGCTAAACAAAAGACAGCTAGATTTTCATAACTTCTACCTTCATTATCTTACAATGCCAATCATCATGTAACCTCTAGAAAATTGCACCATGTTGTGTGAGAATGCCAAGTGAAAAAGGCGTATGTTCTAACATTATGTAAATTGTTTTGAAAAAGTCTCAGGGACACCTAAGAGTTCCTGTATGACACTTTGAGAATCACTGAATTACAGTATTCTCATGACAGTAAACAAACTATGAGTTTGATCGGTAAATCAGTAAACTTATATGCACATTAAAAATGCAGATGCCAGTGGGGTGCAGTGGCAAACATCTGTAATCCTAGCACTTTGGAAGGCTAAGGTGGGTGGATCACAAGGTCAGGAATTCAAAACCAGCCTGGCCAAGATGGTGAAACCCTGTCTCTAAAAAAATAGAAAAATTAACCAGGCTTGGTGGTGAGCGCCTGTAATCCCAGCTACTTGGGAGGCTGAAGCAGAGAATTGCTTGAACCCGGAAGGCAGAAGTTGCAGTGAGCCAAGATCGCACCACTGCACTCCAACCCGGGTGACAGAACGAGACTTCCTCTCAAAAAAAAAAAAAAAAAAAAAAAAGCTGATGCCCAGGCATCCCTTAAAGATCCCAATTCAATAAGTCTGTGGGGCCAAGAAATCTGCATCTTTAACAAGCACCACAGATGAATTTGATATAAATGGTCTAAAAAATTGCAGAGTGAGAAAACCAGTCAAATTCTCTAGAGTGTTCTACTAAAACTCAAGAGAGGTGTCTTTCCTTATCTTCACATCTCTTCCTCAACAGTTCCCAGAGCCTGAAGCTCTGAAAAGTTAATAAATTTGCAGCAGACACCTTTCTGACTACCAAGTTGATGAGTGTCTGAACTCAAACTTTTGAGCACTTGCCACAGGCAGTGGCCCCATGCTAAGGACAGAAGGTTTTTAGACTCTCATTCATAAGCTTACAGTCTTTTGAACAGATAACTAACTGTTAAGAGGAAAACTGGTAAGTCTTACAATAGCATACTCAATGTGTTAGGGGACTGACAGAGAAAAAAAAAACTCATCTGACAAGAGGGTGGATGTGAAAGGGCTTCCTGAATAAGATGAAATTAAAGTTAAATATTATAAAGAGGATACAGTTTCCCCCAGAAAGGTATTGATGGGAAGGGGCAGAAAGATTTTTAAGCAAAAGGAACAACTAGAACCAGAACTTTAAGGTGAAATGTTATTTAGAGAGAATGGAGAGTAAAACAAGCATAGTTGAAGCTTTGAGCTGTGGCAGGAAAGCTGTGTAGATTATAGGATTTAAGCAAAGAAATGAATGATAATGATAATCAACCTCTAGGTGAGGAAACTAAGACCGCTGGAGCACATCATAGCTAATCTGTGAGAGGTACAGCTAAAGACTAGACTTAATGTTTAAATCCATTCATTCTTCCTACAAGCAATTGTGCTTAGGTGCACTACTGGGCTTCTTATGCCTTTCTGTTCTGCTACCTGAATCTAATCTTGGAGAATTATAGAGGCCAGATTGGAATTTTAAGCTTATCTCATGGGCAGTGAAAAATCACCAGTAGATTGTAAAATTACCCTGAATTGCTCAGATTTGTGTTTAGGACCAATTCTGAGTGTCACGGTGTTTGGTTAGATCATAGAGGTAAGACTGGAGTTAAGGAGATCCATTCTGCAATTGAAAGGATAGTGTGGTATACAGAGGTGAGATAAAAGGATATGACAGAGGAGAGGGACAGTAGGTCTTATCTGAAAAACATGTAGGAGGTAGAATAATAACAATAGCGTCTATTTATAATTTACCCACATTAGTTCATCATATCCTCACAACTACCCTGAGGCAGTTACTGTTAATATTATTGTTATTTAATAGATGTAAAAACTAAGGCCTTGCAAGCCTATGGCTTCACCAAGGGGTAGAATCAGGCACTTTAACTGTAGAGCCCATTCTCCTAACCACTGAGCCATGATTGTCCTCCTATTTTGATACTGCAAAACTGGAATAATTGTCTGGCTATTATCCAAGCTATGCATATGCTAAACAATTAGATCTGAGGGTGAGAGGAGTTCTGTTTTAATTATACTGAGTTTCAAACAGTGAAGGATATTTCAGTCTACAGAGGGAGAAAAAATGGTGTGGGTAGATTATAAATCTAAGCCTGTTTCATTGATGTTTTTGCCGTTTGCATCCAGTAGCTATTTAGCAAATACCTATGGCAAAAAGGGTTAAGTTGTAGGTATAACTGAAATAATCTGGGTTTAAAGCAAAGCTCCAATAAATACAGATGTTTCTCTGGGTGCCAGAAAATATGTTGAAGTTTCAGTTCAGACTGACCAAATGCTAGTTATGAGGTATGTGATAGCTCCAAGATACTACTAGGAATATAAAGGCTACTTTAATTAGAAACTTTTAAGTAAGTGAACCTCAAAATAGTGATTTCTGTTTGAATATCACTAACATTTTTTATGTTACAGATCCCTATAATAATGGTTGAGTCTAGGTAGAACAACTTTGTGTTTGTTCTTTGTAAAGGATAGGGTACTGCTAACAATCTGCTCTTCATTTGCTTTTTCTCCCCTTTGCCAATTCAGAATGCTGCTTTGTCAATTTCTGTGCCTGGTGTAGGAACTGGTCTGTTTTCCAAGTGTGACAGTGCAGGCAGAGAAGAGTGGATGAGCTGTAAATGCAGCCTAGAACACATTTGATGATGGAGAATGAAGCACTAATATCCCAATATAATCGAAGGTTTAAAAAAAATACCACCTGGGCATCAATGTGTTTCCCTACTTTGCATTTTCCTAGAACTATTTCTGCAAACATCAGTTTCCTCAGCCAACTTAATATTGAGTCACCAGAACGGAAATCAGCCATATTACTTCCTTATTTACTTACGTTGAAAATTGGAACAGAATGGAAATATTTCTTCCCTCAGAAGTTGGCAGGAACAGCAACAAGACAATCTGTTAGGGGTGACAGCTACAGGCTCTTCTCTTTCTCTCTCTTTTTAAAATAATATAGACAATATTCAGCATGGTTTTCTGGGGTCAAATCGTCTACATTTCTGATTCCTTATGATCCTAGCCAAGTTTACATTTTGTATACCTAAAAGATGAAAAAGGAGTTGGATTAAACTTGAGTTTTATCTATTGTATCTTTATTTATGTATTTATTTTATATGTTATTGGCGTTTTAGGTTTTGGGGTACACATGAAGAACATGCAGGATTGTTGCATAGGTACATACATGGCAATGTGGTTTGCTGCCTTCCTCCCCATCACCTATATCTGACATTTCTCCCCATGTTATCCCTCCCCAACTCCCCACCCCCCTTTGTCCCTCCCCTAGTTCCCCGCATCTTTATTTATTAATGCTGAAGAAAGGTAATATAAAATTTTACCAAGTAACTTCATCCACAAACATAGTGTAGCACTTTTTAACTGATAACAAGAAGGTGACACTTTGGTTTTCCTTTTTGAAATCTGTTCTTGAGTTTCAAATGTCAGCTGCTGCATTAAGACTAGCAGGCAATATATATGTGTGTGTGTATGTGTATATGTGTGTATGTATATATATATTTTTTTCCAAATACAAATGCATGTGCTCTTGTGTCTCCCATGGCATCTAATATACCTGCCTTAATGACCTCAGCCCATTTAACTGATTTAGTGAACAATTCTACATATGAGGATCTATATGTGAGGAAAAATTAAAGAATTGGAAATGAAAGTAAAATAACTGTAGTATAAAGTACCATATGTACAAAGCATGCAGGCCTAATAGTATAGAAAGTCCCAAACATGTAAGTGAATTGTATTCCTAATACTTAGAAATTCATCTTTTCTCCCGACCTCAGGTAATCCACCCAACCAGCCTGGCAAACATGGTAAAACCCCGTCTCCACTAAAAATACATAAATTAGCTGGGTGTGGTGGCACAGGCCTGTAATCCCAGCTACTCAAGAGGCTGAGGCAGGAGAATTGCTTGAGCCTGGGAGATGGAGTTTGCAGTGAGCCAAGATTGTGCCACTGCACTCCAGCCTGGCCAACAGAGCAAGACTCTGTCTTAAAAAAAAAAAAATTAATCTTTTCTCTTTTGCATTCACAGCACAATTACATTTCAATCACATTATCTTAGATATAGTTAGCTGTTTCCGCCCTGTCTTTCAAGCTAGTTTACAAATTCTTGAGGTTCTAGCACAGTGTCCTAATTCTCCTCAGCAACTTTTACACCACTTACTATACTTCATCTTCCACGATAGGTCCTTGACTTAGCTGTTGTTTTAAAGTCGTTAGTCTAGAATGAGCAGAATGGTCATAGTCGATGCAGTCGATGCAGAGTACGAAGTGCCCAGTATTAACTGGATGTGTAAGGCTATTGTGCAACCTCTTCTCTTGTGGCACAACATCAGTGTACCAGGCTACTTCTGCCACCTTTGGCCTAAGAGCAGTTTAAGGGAGTTTATAGTGTTTTCCTAGATCCTGTCTGGTAGGTTTCTGTAAACTTCTAGTAGAGGCAAATGGCTGTGTCTGTAGAAAACAAGAACTGCAAATCTTGGCCACATGGGCAGTTTGCTTACCACACTTCACTGTGTAAGGAAGAGAATACCTCTGATGAAGACTGCCTGGTAGCCACAGACACTATTCAATCACTTTTTGTGAACTTAATCTTTTTTCTCCCACCTAACCATTTCCCCATTTATTATGTTGTTTGCACGTTCATCTTCACTTTTGTGGTTTTAATTTTGAGTAAAATTTAATAAAGATGTTTCATAAAAATAAAAAAAATAGGAGAACCAGGAAGTAGAATTCTGTCAGGCACCAAAGCAGCATCTATAAGTCTCTCTTTCCCCTGTTTCTCTTCCACTCTTCCCACTCTCTCCCTTCCCCATCCTTCTTTTCCTTTCTCACAGCTTCTCCTGGTATGTGACCCAAACCTGACGGACTCAGCCCCCACTTTCCTTCTTTTCCTCAAATGACCCTGACCCACAAGGGTCTCAATTCCAAGTTCCAAGAACAAAAATTCTATTAGCTTACTCTGCCAATGGATTTCCTTCCTCCTGGGCCCTAGAAGATAGGGATACAGCTCAAAGATGGGAGCCGTAGGGTAAGTAGATCACAACAAATCTTTCTACCACAAACTGAGGACACATCACAATGTCACATCATGGTTGGCTTCCAAGCTCAATTTACAATGCCTGTATGCTCCATAATATCGCAGAATATTTGCAATGAGAAAAAAGTGTGAAATTTTAAACTTAAGATTAAAATTGCATAATGGTGTCCCCTTCCCCCCAACCCTCAAGATTTTTAAATGGTTGCATGGTATTCTGAGTGTTTTATAATGATGTAACTATCAAATGTAAATTTTAGTACAATGTCTGAAAGAACCATGAATAATAATAACTAGAGCTTATTCAGTGATTACCATTGCCAGGCTCCTTGTTTTATATATATTACCTCATTTGGACTTTGCAATAATCCTGTGAGAATAGATGCTGTTATTTTTCCCATTTTAAAGATAAGGGGACTGAGGAGGCATTTATGAAAGATGAAGGGACTAAGTCATTTATAAAAGTTGCAAGGCTGGTTAGAGTCAGAGATTATATTTGGATCCTATACTCTGAACCTCTCTGCTACCCTGCTTTTATTAGAGATGTTCAATTATGCTGATCCAGAGTAATATAAATCTAGAATTGATGTGAGTGATTATATCTCTCTTGTTGGAAGTGTTCAAATAGCCTGGAGCACCATTCTGGAGGTCAGTTGTAGAGGAAATGAAGAACTGTATTAGTGGCCCTTAGATGCAGTACATGAACCCAGTGCCTCAGAAACACCCAGGGAGCCAATTAAAAGTCATAAATTCCAAGGTGCAAACACAGAGTTTTTTTACTCGTTCTGGGGTGGGACCTGGGAGTCTATGTTTTTAAAAAAAACTCTCCTGGCAATTGTGATATTCAACCTGGTTTGGAAACTCTGGACTTGGTGATCTTTTATTCCTACCATTATCCTCTAGGACAGGGTGGTAAATGAAGATTATCAGTGGTTAGGAGTCGGAAGAATGCCTTTAATTAGGTACTTTTAAGGCCTTTCAAGATTTTTAGCATTGACTGTTTTTGTCTCAGAGAATTTGTAATAGGTAACTGTATATCAGTTTGAATGATTATAATCCCTGTTGTGTAACATTATTCAATTTATAAAGATCTGTCACATACTGAATCAAATTTAAACTAATCTCCATCAATATTTATTGAGTATGTGCTAGTTATGACATATAGCAATAAAAAATATAGGCCCTGTTCTTAAGGGGTTCATAGGTGAGATGGTATAGACTGCCTAGCAGTACAGAGCAGCATATACCAGCACCAGATGAGTAAGGTAGGTGGGGAGGGCTCTGGGGTGAGGGAGAAACCATCCTTTATACAGCTATACTCTGAATTTATGTGGGAGGAATAGCTAGGCCTTGATAGGAGGCCCAGGAAGTTTGTGGGAAGACAGAATTCCATGAGGCTGTTATGCTTTGCCAAGCCTTGTGTTGGTGAGGACACTGATTGCCCTGCAGCCCTCGCCTGTGACGGCTGTTCATTCTGCTGAAGTTCCTGAATCTCAGAGCAGGAAGACTGAGTCCATTTCCTTTCTTTCCAGTTTCTTCTACACAAGCTACCTTGATCCTGGGGGGATGGGACCATACCCCCAGGTGATCTGCCCACATTTGAGCCTCTCAGTTCTTTGACCTCTTCATTATGGACAAATATCTCACTCACTTCAGCCACTGCAGCTTCTGGAGCCTATCTCCAGTTTGACCATTGGCCCAGTTAGTTCCCCTCCAGAATCAGGAATCAGGTGCGGCATTTTTGGCCACCACTTCTCTTCACCACAATTTCAGCTCTATTTCCTGAACAACTCCTGACCAGTGACCCCTCTGCTTTTTCCCTGTCCCCTGGCCCTCTACCTGGAGTGCTTTCCTTCCAATTTTTATTCCTCTTTATTCTTTAGGTTCTGCTGCACACCTCACTTTCTCAGAGACTTTCTATGATGAGGTTAACTCCCCATGTTGGGCCCTTCTGTAGCATCTGTATTTTCCCTTGGGTAGCATTTGAGTATATTTTGTATATATGTAGTTAGTGTCCATCATCTGCCAGACTGAGCTTTGTGGAGGCTGAGACAGTGTGTCTAGGGCAGTAGGTTGGCACATGGTAGATGCTCAGTAGATGCTGTTGAATATATGAAAATGTATGCCTCCAACCTAAAATTCAGTGGTGGGGAAGAGTAGAAAGGAAGGAGATAGCAGGATAAGAAATGAGGTGGTATTAAAATAAACTGGAGTTGTGGGGGGGCTTTTGGTTTTGGTTTGGTTTTACTACAAAGAGCAAGCAAGCTTCCAGCTCAGAGCCTTAAGCAGGCAGTAGAGAGGTTCAGAGTGTAGGATTCAGATACAATCTCTGTGTCTAACCAGCCTTGCAACTTTTGTAAATGACAATCTCACTGCTTTAGTACCTTCATCTTTAAAATGGGAAAATAACAGTCTATTCTCACAGGATAATGCCAAGTCTGAATGAGGTAGCATATATAAAACACAGAGTCTGGCAATGGTTATTACTGAATAAGCTCTAGTTATTATTATTGTACACAATTATGTCCTCCAATTGCTGTATATCTTGTAATGAAAAATAACTTGGAAGCTTACATGTCAAGCCCCTAGCACAGTGCTTGGCTTATGGCAGTCATTCAGTAAATGGTATTTCCATTGTTTCTGCCCATCACCCCTCCTAAAAAAGAGATGGTGTTCTAAGCTAGATTCTCCTACTAACTTGTAGCATATAGTAAGAAGCAAATCACTGTCCACTGAATCAATTAGATTATATGACTTCCAAAATCCCCTCTCAGTGTCCAAATCTTCATTTCCTTTAGTGTCCTTTTAGTGGGGTTTTAGGAGGATATTAAAATAAACATGTTTAGTGTGTCATGTATAGCCAAAGTCTGAAGTTTTTTATTTTACTCTATATACTCCATCCTTAAATTTTAAAAATTTGGAAAAGTATTCGTCACCATTCAACTATCCTTTCAAGGGCTAATGAAAATTAAATGACATTGACACCGTATTCTGATTTAGACTTTGAGATGTTTAATGGCCAAATACAGTGATTCATTGTTTTTTATGTTCTGTGATCAAGCAACCTTCATATAAGTATAAAAGAGAGTAAATGTCATTTCCAAAACTAATTATCTTGGGACTTTACAAGACATAAAGCTAGGTATTTCATCCCATATCTTATAGAAATAAAAATTGAAATTTTTCTTTGCAAGTTGGTGGCCTAAAGGGGGAATCAAATTACCAGGAAGGTGATCATAAATACGTAGACTGTTAGACTGGGTTGTTATTTTGCCTTTTATTCATGATATTTTTCTCTTCTTTTAAATTTGTTTAACAATCTGTCCCTGTAGTTTTATATTTGCATTTTTACTAACTAGACACTTAAGCTGTCAACTCCTCTCTTAGCTAGTTTACAGAGTTTGAGCAAGAAATTTGGTATTCTTACAAACTGTTAAATACACTGTACTTTGTGACTTGGTATTAGAGAAACTATTAAAAGAAAATTCTGTTGTCTAACATTCTTGCCCATGAGGGAGGTTCCATAGCTTTAGAAGTCAGTAACTCTATGTGTATGCAATAAGTGCAGTTTTCTTTCCAATATTAAAAAAAAAACAGCCTCAAGTGTCCCTGCATTATTTATAACTAACATATCTTTATACTTGAATTACTCAAATTTTGAGCTCCATGGTTATGATTATGATATGCCAGTTGATTTACATTATTGATATAACAACAGATGGTAATGGTGCAGGTTGAAATAAAAGATCATTAAGATAAATATTTTAGCCTTCATTGGCTCCCTGTTGCATAAAATTTGTCAGAATGAAATAGAATCATAGCATTTCAGAACTGGAAGAGTCCTTAGAGATTATCTCATCCAGTCCCTCATTTGACAGATGAGGAAACAAGCCCAGAGAGAATGTTACTTGCCAAGGTCATGCAGCTAGTTAGTAGCAAAGCTAGGACCAAAATCTAGGTCTGCTATTTCCCAATTCATTGCTTTTTCTGCTGTCTGTGAGATTTTTAGGTACTATTCTCTAATTACTCCCCAGTGTCAGCACCAATTATTCTAATTCATTTCACATCTATTCATTTCTGGAACATATAGAGTTTCACCCATTATGAGTCTCTGTTGGTTAAACTTTATATCTGGCTTTCTTTTAGGTTGTTCTCCACTCACATCTTTTAATCTTGAAGACTAGAAAATAAAACTGGATCTACCACTTGTTTGAAAAATTTCTCTACCAAGCAATAAATTGCCCACTGCGCTCTTGTTGTAGTGTAAAAGTTTTTGAGTTCTCCAAATCTAAACAAGATTTTCTTCCATTTTCCCATGAAGCTACATTTTTGCTTATTCACTTTAGTGGCAAGTATTATTGTGCCAGCTGCTTTCGTTTTGGAAGATGTGGACTTCAACCAAATGGTTTCACTGGAAGCAAATCATAGTTCTTACAATGCATCCTTTCCCTCAAGCTTTGAACTCTCAGCAAGTTCGCACTCAGATGATGATGTCATCATAGCCAAAGAGGGAACTAGTGTTTCAATTGAGTGTCTTCTCACGGCCAGTCACTATGAAGATGTTCATTGGCACAATTCAAAAGGACAGCAACTGGATGGCCGAGGCAGAGGTAACTGTGTTAGGGTGTAATTAATCAAGATTACTCATTTCCTGTTTACTGTCTTATTTTTTAACACTTAAACAAGAAGTATCAAAGATGAGGTGCCAAGGTGAATAGTTTAAAACATTTGAAAGGTCTGGAGTGTTATACCTATCAGAAAAAACAAAGTATTATAATTATTTAACCAGAAGAACAAAAAAAATATATTGTTATAAGTTTAAAAGATGTTCACATGATGACAATGAGCTATTTTCTATCCTGATGAGTTGAAATTTTTCTTTGCAAGTCGGTGGCTTTCCTTCTTCATTGAAGGTAGAGTAAATCAGGGGCATACAGCTGTACAGGTGGTGCACTACACAACTCTAGGAGTAGCCTTCACCTCAGCTACTATGTCAGTAGTACAGTGTGGTAGCCCTGTGTGAATACTTCAAGAAAGGTTTTAGCTAGACTTGAGAAAATTTGTTGTAAATAAAAAAAAGTTTTACTCTGAAATGAGTTACTATAAATTTTAGAGGAAATCCAGGACATTTTTGAAAATGAGTATCAATCTGTGCATAAAACTTTGATGTCGGGTCTCAGAGAATTAGAAGGGAACTGTGGAACTTGTAAGCCCTACTAACTCGTTTTTTTCCCATTCTATACCTTAATTTACTTGAAAGAGGAATTTTTTTTTTTTTGCGTTTTTTGTTTCAGTCTTAAAAATCACATAAACATAGTGATAATGTGTGCAAGGTCTACTTTTTGACAGATTTTTATTTAATTTTTCTATTCATAGATCTGTCTTAATCCAGACTACTATTTCCCTAACCAGCATTCTGTTACAACGATCTTTTTGATGAGTACTTGAGTTTAATGGACCTCAAAAAGAAACCACCATGAAATAATCGCCAAAGGGATGGAGGTTAAATTCTAAGATCCCCACAAGCTACACTTTCAGAAATTTTTGTGTTAGGAAGATAGTGTAGCCTTTTGAAATTTAAAGGGATTTTGGTTATTCATATTAGGGTGGAAAATACAAAAGGAGACAGGTGATATTTCCTTCAGACATATGCAGTAAATATTTTAATCTTCTATAGACTGAGTGATTAGTCACCAAGAACTTGAAGAGTTTGAATTGTTAGAGCAGAATATTTTTAATCAGCATGTTTAAAATACAGAACTATTGAATTAAAATATCTAGAGTGATACCTGGAATGTGTACTTTGAACGTGATTTGGGGTTCCATATTTGGACCCACTGAACCAGACTCTCATCTTTTCTGGGCTCTACGACATCCTGACCAAACACCTCTGAGATTTAAATTATTCATTCAGTGTCATCACTGTAAACTGACTGTATAAACAAAGCCTTAGGTTAAGACAAGACCAGCCAAGTGGAATGGCAGTTTTATTTTTCTGTTTTGACTTTACTTTGAAAACCAGTAACATCTATCATTGATGCTTTCAGCAGCAGCTCTGGAAAATTGTATTAAATTTTATGAATCTCAAGTGAGAGGAGTTTAAAGAGCATGTCAGTCTAGTATAAGGTTCATAAATCTTGAGCTATTATCAGCAAGTGAGCTAGAGAGTTTATATTGTGGTTGTAGTGCAATGGTTGATGAATGTAGTCTTGGCAGTTCATCATACCTTGAATTCAAATGGTGTCCTTTTCATAGGAAAGGAATGAAACATGAATTTCATTCATTTTCTCATAGAACAGAAGCTTATGGAATAATTGCTATATTCACAACTACATGTTTTCCTCCTCTTTTTGTATTAGTGAAGTGATGGCTCTTAAACATATTAATAGATGTAGGATTGAGATAAGTTTTGATGATTATAAAAATGGACAAAATCCAGAGTGCTTACTAATTTATGTGCCATTAAAATAATCCAGAACCATAGAATCTTGGGGATGAAAGAGATTTTGAAAATTGGGCACTCAGGTAATGCTTAACAGGCAGTCAGCTAACCTCCCCGGGACACCACCTCTAGTGAATGCATTTAGGAATGCATCCTTACACTGCAGGTTAGCCCATCCATCCCATCTTTGAATGCCTTTCATAGTTAAAGCACAGAGTGCTTTGGGAATATATCGCAGAAGTAGGAATTTTGCAGGCAGAACCAAGTTATTGAAGCATGTTGAATCAAGATGGGTAGTCAATATGCTTTACTTTTCTTACCCTTGTATAGTTCTGTATACATGTTCCCTGAATGAAAATACCTTCACGTGTGGAAGAGAGGCAGTACGTTTTAGGTTGAAAATAGAAAGAAGCATAGGCATCTTAAGGGCAACTTTATTCTTTTTGCCAAACTTTTCATTTACCCTGACTTGTGAGATGTATTTTTTGGCTTGTGCTTCAGTTACTCTTGCCGGAAAATCAAGATATCACCATCAACAAATGTTTCTTAACAACAAAAACAAAAAAATTGATACGTGCAAGGCATGCCAGATTAGGCAGCTACTTGAACAAATGCATTAAATTGCCTGTTTTTTTTTTTTAATAATTTTTTCTTGTTATATAAGTTCACTATGGAAAGTGAGCAAACACAGTTAAAAGAAGAAAATTAAAATTACTCATAAAAATTTTAAATACCATTATTTTAAACCATTGTTTTATATTTCACATACCCTCATAGTATATGAAAATGTATTGGTCGCAATTGTGACGTAGACTCACACATACGTATAAACTGTAAGCTTGTTTATGATTAGTCGTTTAGCATTATGTAGACATATCTGTTTCACAGAAAGGCTTTTTACGTCTGGCAGTGAAAAGAAAGCTATGTTAATTATTAGTGTCATGAAGGAAGATCTTGATTTTCTTTTAAGTTCCAAGCTAATTAAATTCTGACTCTGGGCATGACAATCTGCCCCCCTTTTTTTTTTTTTGCATGTTTTAAATAAACAGTAGAATCTAACAAATCAGTTGAGTTAAAGTTCTTGATGAAGAAGTGGAATATTGATAAGGCAGCTGGCATAGTTAGTAATAATCTTCTTTGTGCTGTAATTTTTTTTCATTCCTGTTTGATTATCAGGTGGAAAGTGGTTGGTTTCTGATAACTTCCTAAACATCACCAATGTAGCCTTTGATGACCGTGGGCTCTATACCTGTTTCGTCACCTCTCCAATTCGTGCCTCCTACTCTGTCACCCTACGTGTTATCTTCACCTCGGGAGACATGAGTGTCTATTACATGATTGTTTGCCTGATTGCCTTTACAATCACACTCATCTTAAATGTCACACGGCTGTGCATGATGAGCAGCCATCTTCGCAAGACCGAGAAGGCCATCAATGAGTTCTTTAGAACTGAAGGGGCTGAGAAACTTCAGAAGGCTTTTGAGATTGCAAAACGCATCCCCATCATTACCTCAGCCAAAACTCTGGAGCTCGCCAAAGTCACACAATTTAAGACCATGGAGTTCGCTCGTTACATTGAAGAACTGGCAAGAAGTGTCCCTCTTCCACCTCTCATTCTAAACTGTCGAGCCTTTGTTGAGGAGATGTTTGAGGCTGTGCGAGTGGATGACCCTGATGACCTGGGCGAAAGAATTAAAGAGAGACCTGCCTTGAATGCTCAGGGTGGCATCTATGTCATTAACCCAGAGATGGGACGGAGTAATTCACCAGGAGGAGATTCAGATGATGGCTCTCTGAATGAACAAGGCCAGGAGATAGCAGTTCAGGTTTCTGTCCACCTTCAGTCAGAAACCAAGAGTATTGATACAGAGTCTCAAGGCAGCAGTCATTTCAGTCCGCCTGATGATATAGGATCTGCAGAATCTAACTCTAACTACAAAGATGGGGCATATGAAAACTGTCAGCTGTAACCTACAGTCTGCTGTAACCCAGTACCTACAAAATCAGCTCTCAGAAAAGGAACCTGTTTCTTAGAAGTAACATTTTTGCCAAAAGATGACTGGAGTTTTCCCTTGGTTAATATTAAGCACATCAGAACATGAATTGCCATAATCTTCCTTAAAAGGCAGCATTTTTCCTATTTGATATTTTTCAGTCATTTTCCTTAGAGCTTGATTAAATTATGCATGCTAAGATTTAAAGGAGCCCCAGATAAACATGATGGGAAAAGCACTGAACTAAGAGTGCACTGAACTAAGAGGAGTCCCATGGTTTCTCTTCTGGTCACAGTTCTTCCATTAGTTAGATCTGATACTTATCTTGGGACTTCAGTTTTTCCATCAATAAGATGAGGGATTAGGTGAGATCTGAAATTGTTTCTAGCTCTATAGCTTCTTAACCCAACACCTTTAAATTACCAGAATCTTCACTTTATCTCTAAGTAAACCTTTCCCTGGACTTTTACTCCATTCTTTTGGAAAGGATTAAGCTAAGATCTAGATTTCCACACCAATGTCATAATGCACAGGTTTTGAAAAACATCTGGGTGTTTTTCAGATGTTTTGCCATGTGAAGCATATAATGATGTGTGCAAGGTTGAATCTTTTCAGTGTAGCCCATGTCTGCATGGTCATACAGATATCAGGGAGCTAACTGCTCACTTGTAAACTACTTTCCATGAGCAAATTGGCCCTTCTTAGGGGTGTATCATGTTTTTTTAACTTACTGAGAGATCATTGTAGTTCATTGAGGTTGGCAGAGATTTCCCAACTGATTTTCCAAAGTGAGCAGTTTGTTTCTAAGGAATAACATCTTTGATGCTTTTAGAACAAGAACAGTGTCAAATCATCTGTCTTCTGGCAAATCATGGATTTTGATATTTCTGTTAATAGAATATCTCAGGCTTTCCCTTTTTAAAAGTATTGGACTCTACAAATGGGTTCTATATTTGGGATCTCATCCTAGGAGAAAACCCAGAACTGTATTCCTCTTAAGACCTCTATCAAACCTCCTGTCCTCTGTGGTCTTAAGTATGGTGCTATAGGTTACATGCCTCTTTATCTTGTTTGTTTGGTTTATATTTTGTTGTTGAGGTTTTTATTTTTGTTTACTTCAGATACATAATTCTGAGCTATGGCTGCTTTTGTAGCCTTTCCACAAAGCACTAACCTGCAATAAGATTGGATAATTATGAGGGTGTGTTACTATGTTAAAATAAACACACAACCTATCTAGACATCAAGAGGAAGAAAAAAGATGGATGATGCCACCTGGTTCAACTGTATATAATAAACACTTAAGATGGCGTTTCTTGCCTGGCTGAGATCTGATATAATGGAATTGTAAATACTCTTCAGAAATAGTTTATTCAGTTACAGGAAGCATGGTGCCATATAATTTTAAGAACTTGGCAGTAGAGCTCCATTTTGGGGCTTCACATTTCTTCATTGTTCTGATTATTGAAGCATTACTTCAGCTAGAGGCTCCTGAGGGAAATGTTCAGAGGAGTTTTTATCAGGATTTTAATTTAAGGTTTCAAACAGAGGAAGACAGGAAATTCAGAGTATGACTAGATAAAACTCCATGCCTCCCTTTGTCCAGGCTTATCAGAAGTAATACATCTGCTCTGAATAGCAAGCATGAATCAATGTGCTGTTTTATCAGATGGCATCATGGATAAAGATGATAATGCTGCCTTTTGTGTGTCTCAGGCTGTTTCCATGGAAACCTCTAGAGCCAAATAAAAGCTAACCAATCATCTAGCCAAAGCTTGCCTTGGCTCCTAGACTGGTATTTCTTTAAGGAAAATTGTTTTCATATATTTGGCTATGAGAGCAAAGGCTTTTGGACATATCCTAGATTATGGAACACTTTTTCCCTTCCCACAATGTTTCTCTTGAAAAATTAAATTTTTTTTCTGTCCACCCAGGCTGGAGTGCAGTGGCACATAGGTCACTGTAGCCTCCAACTCTTGGGGTCTAGCAGTCTTCCTGCTTCAGCCCCAAGCAGCTAGTCCCACAGGTGTGCACCACCTTTCCTGGCTAAATGTTTTTATTTTTTGTAGAGATGGAGGGGGCGGGGGTGTGTCTCAGTTTGTTGCCCAGGCTGACCTTGATCTTCTGGCTTCAAATGATCTTCCTGCCTCATCTCCCAAAGTCTTGGAATTACAGGCATGAGCCACTGCTCCTGGCCAAAAAAAAAATTCAAATCCCTCGTCTGGGGTCAGTACTCTAAACATCCCTCAGATTTCAGATAGTGCTTTCAACCCTGTCCTAACGTGGCAGATTTGCAGTAATCTCTTAGAATGTAGCTTGTGAAATTAGAGAATGGTTTTACCCCACATGTTCTCATAGGAGACATTATTATTTGGAACCCTAAGGCAGACATGTTTAATAATCAAAGTCCTAAGAACTTTGGAAAAATAAAGGAAATGTTTTTAAAATCTGTAAGTTTGCACAAAACTATACTAGTAACTAAATGCAGGCTACTCCATTGTATCCTGCTTATTTTAGAAACATAGGGATGGCCTAATTTGGTGGCCCAGAGTAACTGGTTTACTTTGAGTGTACTAGCTTATGGTGCCATTGATGAGGAATTAAAGTAGGTCAAAATTTAATTGCAGTTGGTATTACTTTGTAAAGCTAGTTTTCAAGAGGAAGAAAACCACACTTACTACTATTTACTGTGTCTAATCAAATACTCTTCGTATATAATTAAGTCTCATGTTATCTCTTTGTAAAATCCTTAACCTTTTGAACTTCAACTATAGTCTAAAAGTCTTTCGATAGTAACTGTAGTGTAATTATCTTTTCATCTCACTGTATTTTATAGTTAGTGAAAAATGCCTTTAAAATATATTTTATATAGTTGTCATCTCATTTGTAAATTTTATTCATGTATTGTGATATAGTGAACCTTATTGTCCTTATGAAATGGTAGCTTTGTAAAATACATTCACCAAATATCAACATTTGAACATCTTTATGATTCCTTACCAGCTGAAGCCAGATATCAATTGAGCTGATGCTCCACTTGAGTTTATAGGCTGTTTGATAACTGCCTGTCCTCCAAATTGTATATGAATATGTTATGATGGTTTAATTCTTGAGTCAGGGCCAGCACACATTTATATTTTCTACCAATTACCTTGATACAAAGATCTTGGAAATTGCTGACTTGGAATGAACATGAGAAGACTCCTGGCTTCTTTTTTGCCTCACTTAACAAATATTTTAAGGTCAAAGCAATATCTGTGCATGGCTTTCCTTGCTCCTCCAGACCCATGAGCCTGTTGGTATAGTCCTCTTCACCCTCTGCATGTAGCTTCACCCTAGATCAGACTTTTGTCTCTTGGGTCCCATGTGACACAGGAGCACTGCATGCGTGTTTTCTAGAGCCCAGCCAGTCATGGGTGCTAGCCTCATCTCCACACACCAGCAGTTAGAACCCAAGTGTATTGTATTAATATTTCCTGAGTACCAGTAAGAGAATGCATTCTTTTCTCATCTAGGCCGGAAATGTTGAAAATGCTCAGCCTTACATAAAAACTCCTAGATTCTCATTAACACGTTTCACAAAAGTAAATAAGTATTTCATATAATTGAGATGATGTTTAAATGGTCAGCATTTTAATAAATACTTGCATTATAATTTTGTCTCTTCTTTTTTAAAGTCATACTATAATTTATTAAATGTTCAATGGAGTATATAGTCTATTTAAAATTTTCTATAGAGTATGTTTCATTTGTGTGTTTGATGAAATTTGTATATTTGATAAAATTTGATGTTAATGATTTTTTTTTTTTGAGACAGAGTTTCGTTCTTGTTGCCCAAGCTGGAGTGCAGTGGTGCAGTCTTGTCTCCTACAACCTCTGCCTCCCGGGTTCAAGCAATTCTCCTGCCTCAGCCTCCCGAGTAGCTGAGATTACAGGCATGCACCACCACACCCAGCTAATTTTTTGTATTTTTAGTAGAAATGAGGTTTCACCATGTTAGCTAGGCTGGTCTCAAACTCTTGACCTCAGGTATCCAGCCCCCTCAGGCTCCCAAAGTGGTGGGATTACAGGCATGAGCCACCACACCCAGCCAATGTTAATGATTTTAAATGGGTGACTTTTTGGGGGGAAGGGCAGTCTCACTTTGTCACCCAGGCTAGAGTATGGTGGCGTGATCATGGCTTGCTGCAGTCACAACCTGGGCTCAGCAATTCTTCCTCAGCCTCCTGAGTAGCTAGGATTACGGGTGCATGCTAACGCCATCTGGCTAATTGTGTGTGTGTGTGTGTGTGTGTGTGTGTTTGCATTTGTATGTAGAGATGGGTCTTGTTATGTTGCTCAAGCTGTTTCTAACTCCTGACCTCAAGTGATCCTCGTGACTGAATCTCCCAAAATGCTGCCTCAGCTTCCTGAGTAGCTAGGATTACGGGTGCATGCTAACGCCTCTGGCTAATTCGTGTGTGTGTGTGTGTGTGTGTCTTTGTGTGTGTTTGCATTTGTGTGTAGAGATGGGTTTTGTTATGTTGCCCAGGCTGTTTCTAACTCCTGACCTCAAATAATCCTCCTGCCTGAACCTCCCAAAATGCTGGGATTACAATCATGAGCCACAGTGCCCAGCATAGCAGTAAATTTGAATTCAACTTGGATTCCAGTATTGCTACCCACTTTAACCTTACAAATATTTACATCTAACCATTGTGTATGTTTTCAGTGCTATGAGCTACACTGAGATAGGTATCCTGCCCACAACAGGCCTGCAGATACCAGACTATCCTCCCTGGGCCCAAATACAGCAATTTACTCTTCTGAAATAAAGCACTCCTGGCAAAGGCAAGAGCTTGAGAAAAAAAAAGATGAGGATTTGGTACATTTTTAACGAGCTTGTGATTATAGTGTGTAGTTTATGGTGAGATTTGGCGAGCAGGAGGGTTAGCTCTGGTAGAAGCAAAAGTCTGCAGTTCCATCAGGGTGAAGAGTGGTGATGGTTAACAGGCATGGAAAAGCACAAGATGTTAGGAGAAAGCAAAGGCAACAGATGGCAGGTGTGACTCATTATTTAAATGCCAAAAACTCCTTAGAATGAAAACCTAGACTTTATCTCCCTATGGCAAAAGATTGCTGGACTTTGAATCCTGATTTTACTCCTAGCCCTGTAGCCATGGACAAGGGCCTCAGCCTTTCTCTGCTTTAGTAAAACAGAATTGATAATGCCAACCTCAGAGCACAGGGAGTAAATCCAGCAACTGGTAAGCAAACCCTGTGTTAGCTCTGATCTGCCACCTGATGTAAGGGGCTAGTCATGCAGCCAGTGTCAGCTTTGTTAGTAGGCTTGTCCAATTGATGACTATATTTGCACTTGTGGTCAGTTAAACATTCCCACACACCTCAGAATTGCATTTGGCTGCATGCCACCTGATTGTGGTAGCTTATCATAATAGCTAAGAGATTTATTTTTCTCAAACCCAGAGATGGGAAGTCCAAGGCTGGTTCAGGGACTTAGGAACTGGCATCAGGGACTCAGCTCTTTCTAGACCCCTCTCTATCCTTAGCATGTGGCTTTCATCCTCAGGGTCACAAGATGTCTTGGGTCAGGGTCCCCCAGATGTTCCTGAGAAAAGGATTCACATGCAAGTAGTTTATTTGGGAAGTGATCCCAGGAAGGTAAGTAAGTGGGGAAGTGAGACAAGCAAAGGAAGCCCCCACAGGATGTGTTTATGAGTGGGTTACTGCTGTGGACAACCAGTGTTCAGTCCCACTGGGGACCTCAGGGAGCTCTCTCTGCCCCAGGTGTATGTAGCTCATGCCTCAGAGTTGTCCCACCTCAAGGCCAAAGAGCTGGGATATTTATCCACCAGCTTCCATCTGTCATTAGTTAAGGGCTGCTCGCAAGGTCACTAACCCTCCTGGCACTTTCAGCCTGCATTCTGCAGGCTCAGCATGATCCTATAACTAGCAAAAGCCCTCGGGTGGAGACTCACAGGAGTTTTCAACAGGAAGCCTGTGTGGGCAGAGCAATGACAGCACCTGCTACACAGGACAACACCTTTACCTCCAGCTTCGTGTCTACATTCCAGACAGGGAGAAGGGTAGAAGGTCAAAGGACACAGCAGATGAGTTTGCACCTTTTTATCAAGAAAGTGATAGCTTTCCCAAAGCCTAACCCAACTTCTGCTATGCAGTGGCCAAAACTAGGAGACGTGGCTACCTGTTGTAGCTGTGAGAAAGCCTGCAGAGAGGAACATGTTTATTTTTAACTGGACACATTGTCCCAGAGTTTGGGCTTCTGTAATTAAGGAAGAAGAATGGAGGTTGTGGGTAACAAGCAGTGTGTGATAAGGTCATCTTTACATGAATTACAGGAACAAAATGTGGTTCTGTGATGGATAAAATTGGAAACCATATTCCTTGAAAACGATCACATACATGAACAAAACAAGAATTAGAAGCAATAAATGCCAGGCTAAATCTTCAAGTCATCATTTCTGTTGTCACTAGTACACATAGCTCAAACAGCGGACAGGTTATCAGATTCTGCTGGGGTATAATTGGCTTTTCTTAACCTATTTATTCATTAACAGGTATTTACCGACCACCTGCTATGTGCCAAGCGTTCTTCCATGAGCCAGAGATTCCACAGTGACAGAGAGTGAATGGCAGTGTATATCTATTCACTGGGGATCAGAAAAACCTCTTCAAAAAGGGCATTGTGCTGAGACCCAAATTATGAGGAGCCAGACATTCAAAAATTAGAAGGGATACTCCAGAAGAGGAAAGAGCAATGGCAAGGTCAGCATGTTGGAGGAACAGAAGAAATAGGCCTGTGTGTCTAGTGAAGGGAGACAATCACAAAGCAGGCGAGGGGTGGGGTGGGGCAAAAATGTGGTTAGAAGATTTCAAAGCTCCTTTTGGCTGGCCCCAGAAATGCATTTCTTAGAAGAAATGCTAGAAGTATCCAATTTGGAAAAGAAGATTTACATATTTAGTGGGGAAAGTTTGATCATTCAAGAGTATTTTTAGTTTTTATTCCTAAAATCGTCTGCAGCAAAAAACCATTTACCCTAATTTCCTTTTTCTTTTTTTTTTTTTGAAAGGGAGTCTCACTCTGTTGCCCAGGCTGGTGTGATCTAGGCTCAACCACCACCACCCGGGTTCAAGCAATTCTCCTGCCTCAGCCTCCCGAATAGCTGGCACTACAGGTGCGTACCACCATGCCTGGCTTATTTTTGTATTTTTAGCAGAGGCAGGGTTTTACCGCATTGGCCAGGCTGGACCTCAGGTGATCCGACCGCCTTGGCCTCCCAAAGTGCTGAGATTATAGGCGTGAGCCACTGCGCCCAGCCCTAATTTTCTTTAAGGAATTAAACTCCTTCAGAGCCCCTTAAATTCCAATCATGTTCTTAAGTTTTCATGTTTTTGCTGGAACCTATTGATTAGGAAATATATATATGTAAATACACATATGTCACTCCATCTGCCTAGAGGATCTGAGGCTGCTGCCAGCATGCTTATTCTTCCTGACAGTTGGGAACAGTCTGCTTTGCCTCCAACTCAGCTATGCCATAGGGAGGACTCAAGTGTCCTAAGTGATGATAAATCAGCCTTTAAGGGACCTTATTCATATAGAAGAGCAACCCTCTGAGAAATAGTTTGTCCCTAAGCAGAGGGGAGTTCATCAGAAGACACTCCCTCTCATGTAGTAGTTTTTCATTGTGGATTTCACTCCTCTTTCAGAAACTGTAAGCAGACAATTGGACCATTCCTGAGGCTGCTCTTCTAAAGCCCCTTTATGCTTTGAACACCTAAGTTCATGCCTGTTCATCTAATTTTTAGCAGATGTTTGTTGCACACAAACTGAGAACACAACCACAAGCAAAACTAGACATGGTCTCTGCTCTTTGGAGAGTTATAGCCTATGGGAAAGCAGATCCAATTCACGTTGTCACATATGGAGTGTATAGTTTAAATCTGAGCAGTGTGCTAAAGGAAATGATTCTATAAGAGCCTAGAATGAAAGAGCCTCCTTTGGTCAGAGAAGAATTCCCTGAAGAGGTGATACTTAACGCAATAGGCATTATTTGAGGGTTTGTGTTCAGAGCCATGAGCCCGAGCTATGAATTTAAGTTAGATCCTGCTTAGAAGGAATTTACAGACAAGTTGAGAAAACAAGATGCTCCTGTCATAAACCATCTGAAAGAGACAGTGTATAAAGTGCTAAATGGATTAGAACTAGATAAATGCAGGAGGACTTAAAGATGAAAAGTGAGTATGTGAGCACAGAATGGGCAGTGCTTTGTGGACTAGGTGAGATCTGAGCTAGACATGGGGGGATGAATTAGTCAGAGATGCAGAAAGAAAGGTGTTAATCTGATCATGGAAATCAGAAATCTTCAATGGTGCTCTGTTCTCTCTGAGGCATGAAAAATCTGATTTTTTGACCCTCTAAGATCTGTTCTCATCCTGTCTTCCCAAATCTACCTTTTGAAGATCCTCCCCACTCCCTTGCAAATACCTTAACGTATTCCACCTTTTTATTAGAATTGTTCTCTCCTCATCAATTTTTTTAGCAACTTGACAGATGACATCATATATTAGTCACCTATTTTTGTAGCTTCTGTATCTTAGGGTCACAACTTTCATATAGAAAAGACAATATTTGCTGCACTTAATGGAACAGGAATGAACGTGTTCTGTGGTCTCTGACTATGTCCATCAGTTGATGTGAGAATTAAGAATGAAGGCTTAGGAGGTATGACTGCCCGTTCTCCATAGCACTCTTCCTTGGTGGCATTACCCACTTCCAAAGTTTTAAATGCCATCCCCACACTGAAGACTCCCAAAGGTATATTCCAGCTCCAAATGTAGCCTTTCAGACTTGTAGATATAATGCCTTCCTACTTGGCATCTCCACTTAGCCAGACATCTCTCGTGGCATCTCAAAATTAATATGTCAAATATAGAATTTTTTATTCATTTCCCTGATAATACAAAATCCAGTTTCTCCCCTGCCATCTCCTCTCAGTAAATGACACCATCATCTCATTTGCTTAAGCAAAAGCAACATCTTTGACTCTATTTGCTTTACTCTCCACATTCATTATGTCCACAAGTCCTATTGTCTCGCTTCAAAAAACATATGTGCAATCTATCCACTACTCCCTACCTCCACTGACACCATCCTAGCCCAAGACCCTGCCATCTCTCACATGTACTATTTGATGGTCCTTACTGAGCTTCCTGCTTCCACTTTTCTCCCCAGGTCATCCATTCTCCACACTGCCACCAGAATGAACTGTCAAAGTAATAAATCATGTCATGTTACCCTCTGCTTATACTCCACAGCATTATCCTCACTGAAAAAAAAAATTTCAGAAGAAAATCCATCGTCCTTGCCATGGCCTAAAGGATGCTAGTATGAACTGGCTCTCTCCTATGGGTCCAAACTCATTGCCTAGCACTCTTCACCTCACACATTATATACCCCAGCCACCCTGGCCTCCTTGCTGTTCCTCTAACAACACACACACCAAGTCTGCTCTCACCTCAAAACCTTTTTCATGCTGCCCCTCTGTCTGGAATTATCTACTCCAGATGTTCCCTTGACTGGTTTCTTGTCATTCAGATGTCAGCTTAGTTATCACCATTTCAGAGCGGCCTCCCTGACCATACTAAAGAAGTAGGTGTTCCTAGGTTGGGGTTAGAATGAGGGTTTAATACCCTCTTTTTCATTTTTCTTTTATTTTCATCATAGTATTTGTTGCTATTTGATATTAATTAATTTATTTATTTTCTTTTTTATTCTCTGTTTCCCCCATCTAAAACATGAGCTCCATGAAAACAGCAACCTTACCTATCTTATATTCCCAGCAGCTAAAACAGACCCTGGCACCAAGGTGGCAATCACTAAATATTTGTTACATCATCAGACATAGAGAATGGGTGAATACTGATAAATAATGTGAACTTACTTAAAGAAATCATTTAGCATCTAGGCCTCAATGTACCTTTTTACTTAATGAATATGAAGGTAATATGCTACTTGGCTCTTCTGGAACACAAAGGAAGTAGGTAAGATAAAAGACAAGATTTTACCACTTTATTCTGAGAAAAAATATTGGAATTTATGGGCAAGCCATTTGAACATGGCAACGACAAGCTAATGGAGAAAGAAGTTCATCTTTTTTTTTTTTTTTTTTTTTGAAACAGTCTCTCACTCTGTCACCCAGGCTGGAGTGCAATCTTGGCTCACTACAACCTCCACCTCCTGGGTTCAAGCGATTCTCGTGCCTCAGCCTCCCAAGTGGTTGAGATTACAGGCGCCCAACCACCACACCTGGATGATTTTTATATTTTTAGTAGAGACAGGGTTTCACCATGTTGGCCAGGCTGGACCTCAGGTGATCCGTCTGCCTTGGCTTCCCAAAGTGCTTGGATTACAGGTGTGAGTCACCACGCACAGCCTCATTTATTTTCTTATCCATGAACCTCCTGGGGACTGCATAAAATGGAGAAAAACAAAATGTATCCATCTGCAATATAAAAATTTATAAATACAGCTTACATTAATTCAAATATAGTAACATTTTATCTGGCATCAATAGGTATTTTGCTAAGTGTTTTGTTTTTTCAGATAGTTAATATTCCCATTGGAAGAAGACATTTTTCAATTTGAACATTTTAACAGAAATAGTTTTCCAATGAATTTCAGTACTACCCTCTCTGGCAACACACTGAACAGAGTCTTTGTCAATAACTTGGGGGTATGATTGTAAACATATGTTATTATATCTGAGTATAAAATAGTGATAAGCTCTGCAATCATAGATGTGTAAATCTATTAGGCTTTCTGAGCTCTCTTATGTATATTGTATAGGTTTTCCTCTCCTCTCGTTTATTTAATCAACAACTATTAATAGGGCACCTAGCACATGCCAGGCTGCTTGCTGACAACTAAACCCAAAGTGATAAGATAAATTTACTCCCTGCCCTTCTGGAGGCCAGAATCTTCTGGGGAAGACATGTCATAATCAAGTAAGTACAAGTGTTAAAAGAGTCTCAAAGGCCTACCCAGGGGCTCACGGAAGGCCTCTGCAAAGTAGTAGTCTTTTAGCTGATTCCTGTGAAGGAGATGCTCAGGGGAAAAATGTTCCAGGCAGATGTAAAAGCATGTGCAAAGGCCATAAAAGATAAGAGCCAAGGTGAAGGGGCGACAAAAAAAGACCAACATGGCTCCCAATATTGCAGAGTGGGCCAGAGCCAATTGCAGGGCCCCCTTGTAAGCTGAGGCTAAGAATTTCTTTTCATTCTAAAAACATATTAAATGGTTTTGAAGAGAGGAGTGGCATGATCAGTGCTACACTTCAAAATGTGCATTAGAAGAAAGCTAAATAATGAACCTTTGCTTTCATATGTATTTTTGGTTTAGATGAAGTTAAAGTAAGTGGTGCCTTAGTAACCCACCTTTCGTAGACTATGGAATTAACAAGTGGTGCTCAAAGACATGGGGAAAGGGCAAAAATGAAATGGGTATTCAGATTAGGGGAGTGCCGGTTTCAGAAAGGAACCTTATTATTGGAGTTCTATTACATTACTGGACATGTAACATCCTCAATTAAATTCCACTCAGCATTGTCCAAGACACCTATGTACATATGGAAGATCTAAGGGGAAGATGATTAGGGTGAAAGAACTCCCACTGGGAATGGATACCTGAATCCTAGGCTCACCTTAGCCACTACTGGTAGACTAAGATGATGCCTAAGGGACCCTTCTGTCTGTAGAATGCTGAGATGCACATACCTTAGCAAGTAGGAGGGTCAAAGGAGGACTCCCCCACTTGCTCCCAAGTGACCTTAGACAAGTTACTTTACTACTTTATCACTTCACTTATTTGTGAAAATCCTAAAATGCCACGGTCAGAGAAAGCCATCAGTAAACATTAGGGTCACTCTGTGATTGAATAGCTTACTATCTAATGGCTCACAAATTAGCACTAACAGCAGGAGGTAGTATTGGGAAGTAAGTGTTTCCTTAAGAGAAAAAGAGGCCCCTTGTAAATTAAGAATTCATGTTACATATTACATTTTTCTGTATCCTTTTGAGACTTGGTAACATTTTGGGAAGCATCTTGCACCATCCATCTGCCCAACATTTGCTCTCTGGAATATCTTTCCTCTAACAGCTTGGCCAACTCCACTTTGAATGTGTTCACTGCTGCTATCCCTAGTCTATTCTGAGCATGTTATTAACCTGAGCTTTCATATATCAGTATACATTATGTTAAGAGCCAACTTCTTAAGAATTTCTGAGCATCAGTGCAGAAATAAGCTTGGCTGGTTTCTTTGTGGTATCTTTGCAGCCCCCAGGGATATTAATGACAAGTCAAATGCCCTCTACTTTCTTATTATTTTTAAATAACTCAGTTTTAAATCATAAATTTAATCCATGCACATTGTTTAAAAATATGAACAGTGTAGAAGGTTTTTAGGTTAAAAAAGCAACACTCTTCTTTGCCTCCCACCTCCGGCTCCCTAGTTATACTACCCATATATTAGCATTATTTTATACATCCTTCCAGGAATTTTCTCCCTCCCTTCTTTCCTTTCTATATATATTCTCCATAACTGTCTTTATTTTATACAAATAATATACTATCTTTACTTCCCAGCTCCCTTCCTATATATATTCTATATAATTATATTTTTATACAAATGTGACTGTACTCTACAGATCCTATTATCTTGGACATTTTCTCATACCAGTACCCATAGATCTACCTCATTCTTTTGAGTCTTTTAATGGCTTGCTGGCATTCTATTAATAGAATGTACTCTTTAGCCAACCCCTCTTGATGGACATTTTAGATGTTTGTTTCCAATCTTTTGCTTTTACAAACATCTCTGCAACAAACATCTCTGTAGATATGTCACTGCACACTTGAAGGACTTTATCTGCAAGACAAGTTCTTCACAGTTTCAGAACTCTGAATAGCATCCTCCTATATGTTTACCAAACCATGAGTATATCACTTCTAATGTCAGCCTCCACAAAGAGCGTCTTACAAGGCTAGTGGCTGTCTCACTGGACAACAAAGGAACAATCAATACTGTAAAAAAGTTCTCATTAATCTTTATTGTGAAGATTGGTGATATAATGTAACAAAGTGCTTAATATCTGACATATAATAGTTGCCAAATAAATGGTGGCTATTCGTTATGTTGTCTTTGTCCTTGTGAACCACCAGTCAAAAGTTATCTCCAAGGCCTGAGGCTAAATATAACTAGAGTCAATGGATTGGTATTATATTAGTAAATTTTAGGTGGCACTTTTTTTTTTAGGAAACTCAGCAATTAATTTAAGAGGAATGTCCAATGGGACAAGAAAGTCCTTTTTAGATGGTAAAGGGAAAATGACAAAACATTCTGCTTCAATATTAGAAATTTTCTCTAGCTAAGTCTCCAAGAAACCTTCATATTTTCAACAATATGAAATCAATCTGTAGCTTCTAGGTATCAGCCTGAGTATGTAAAGTAATTGCCAACTTAAACAAAGTAATGTTAATTTTACTCTTAGCAAGTATCATGAGAACATTATTTGAAGGAATCTTGAGCTGGAGATCATGCATTTGCATTATATTCATTTATTCAACAAATGTTTATTGAGCACCTAAATCCAAGCAGGATTCTAGGTTACAGAGGATGCAGAATGAACCAAACCTGTATGGGGCCTGCAATTAAATAGCCATGTGACCTTGGACAAGCCCCTTACCCTACCTGGACTTTACTCTCCACAACTTTAAAATAAGCTGGCTAAACTCCATTATCTCCAAAGATCCTCCCAAATGTATCATTCTGTGCCTCTCCTTAATGCATTCTTAATGGTGATCTCAATCCAGTGCAGCACTAATTGATGTACATGGCACATGAGGGTACCACAAAATCCTTCACAGTTGTACTGCCAAGTTCTGACCAATGGGTACTATGTTAATTGCCTTGAGCTACCATACAAAATTACCACAGAGCTGATGGCTCAAGACGGCAGAAATGTATTCTCTCACAGTTCTGGAGGTTGGACTTCCGGAATCAAGGCATTGACAGGGCCATGTTCTCTCTGAAGGCTCTAGGGAAGGATCCTTTCTTGCTTCTTCCTCACTTCTGGTGTTGCCAACAATCCTTAGCATTTCTTGGCTTGTAGCTGCATCACTCCAGTCTCTGTCTTCGTTGTTACATGGTGTTCTCCTGGAGGGTCCGTCTGTGTCTCTGTTTTCTCTTCTTATAAGAATGCACAGTCACTGGAATAGGGCTAACCCTAATCCAGTATAATCTCACCTCACCTAATCAGACCTGCAACGACCCTATTTCTACATAACGTCACATTCTGACATTCCAGGTAGACATGAAATTTGGATGGGGGGGGACACTATTCAACTTATTAGAGCTACTATTTCTTTTGGCTTCTTACCAAGGATATGAACTGTTCCAGCAGTGTCTATCAATCAGCAGACACTGTGCTGAAACGGTCATGCCGCCTACTGTGGAGAGGGGTGGGTCTGAGGAAGAGGTAGGGAGTACATCTGAGCATCAAGGCTGGCAACAAAGGAGCGGGTGTGCTTAATGGAATCTGTCAGGCTGTGCCCTGCAGACATGTACATCACTCCAAGCCTGGCCAGGTTGAGTGCCCAAGATGTTCCAGGCAGTAAACAGCTCTGTGCAACAGCAACACTGTGTTTGGGATGGCAGAGTAAAGAGCAAAATAACTGTGGAAGCTTTCCTAGACACTTGGAGACTTTATAAGATAGTGCTGTAGTCATGATTACTTTTGATTGTCGATTTCTTTGATGCTCTTTTGAGTCATTTCATCCCTTCTAGCTGAGCACCAAAAATTCAGTCATTTAAAAGGGCATCCCAAATGCAGGAATGCCGATGGCTGGTCTGTGCAGAGCAGGTATTAAGGAGGCTAGCTCTAAAGGGGATTCCAGGGCAGAACCTCTGCTCTCACATTTTATTGGCTATGTGTCTATGAAAATGTTAGTTTGGTTCTCAAAGCTCAGGCTTCTTTGTCTATAAATTGAAGATAATAATAGAGCCCCCTCAATCATTACGTTAAGTAAAATAAGCCTGGAACAGAAAGACAAATTTTATATTCTCACTTATTTGTGGAAGCTGAAAATTAAAACAATTGAACTCATGGAGATAGAGAGCAAAGGATGGACCGGGCTGGTAGCTCACACCTATACTCCCAACACTTTAGAAGGCCAAGGTGGGAGGATCACTTGAGGCCAGGAGTTTGAGACCAGCCTGGCCAACATAGCAAAACCACATCTGTGCTAAAAATACAAAAGTTAGCTCGGCGTGGTGGCATTGCCTGTAATCCCAGCTGCTTGGGAGGCTGAGGCATGAGCATCACTTGAACCCAGGAGGCAGAAGTTGCAGTGAGCCAAGATTATGCCACTGCACTCCACCTGGGCAACAGAGCAAGACTCTGTCTCAGGAAAAGAGAGAGAGAGAGAGAAAGAGAGTAGAAGGACAATTACCAGAGGCTGGGAGGGGTAGTGGGGGATGGAGGGAAGTAAGGATGACTAATGGGTATAAAAACATAGAAAGAATGAATAAGACTTAGTATTTGCTAGCACAACAGGGTGACTGTAGTCAAAAATAACTTAGTTGTATATTCTTTAATAACTAAAAGAGTATGACGGCTTGTTTGTAACACAAAGAATAAATGCTTGAAGGGATTTACTCTGATATGATTACTATGTATTGCATGCCTGAATCAAAATATTTCATGTAACTCATATATACTTATTATGTACCCACAAAAATTAAAAGTTAAAAAAAATAATAAAACCTCCTCATAAGATTGTAGTGAGAAAGAAATTTGAGGAAAAATAATTTATGTGCAGCATTAAACACAGTGCCAGGAACATTAAAATGTGCTTAATAAATGTTTGTTTCTATTAAAGTGTCTACTCGCTTTTTCCTGTGCTGGAGGATCTCTCCCAACAAAGACATAAACATGCTAATTCGCTCATATTAAAACAAAAAAAAAAAACCTTTTTGATTCTATTCTCCAACACCCTCGCTTTACAGTGAAATTTTTAGAAAGAATTTTTGTTCTCTCTATCCCCAAATCTTCTCCTCCCATTCTACAAAGAGGGTCTTGCCCCTCTCCCAAACCCTCCCCTGATGTGTGATCTTCCGTGGCCTCCATGCTGCTAATTCCAGTGGTCAGTTATCAGTACTCATCTTACTTAACCGGTCAGCAGCTCGAACTATCATTAACTCCTTCATTCTTAAAACGCTTTTTCACTTGCGTTCCTGGAGCACCACTTACCCTTGGCTCGCTGCCTACTTCCTTCCTACAATGGAGTGCCCTAGGGGCTCCCCTAGACTTTTCTCCTTTATCTTTGCTTCCTCCCTAACTGATCTCATCCAGCCATAAGGCTTTAAATACCATCTATCAATCATTGATGGCACATAAACTTAGATATCCAGCATGAACATTTCTCCTGAACATGACTCTATTTGGATCTCAAATAGACATCTCAAACTTGACATGTACAAATTCGAACTCCTGATTCTCCTCTCTGGTGAAACCTGGTCCTCTCAGTCTTCCCCACCTTAGCAAATGGAAACTGCCTCCTTTCAGTTGCTTGGAGTGAAAGTCTGGGAGTCATCCTGACTTTTCACTTTCTCTAACACCCCGAATCCAAACCATCAGCAAAGTTTGAGAGTTCTACCTTTAAGATAAACCCAGAATCTGATTGCTTCCCTTCACCTTCACTGCTTCCACTGAGGTCTGAGCCAGCCACACTTGTCACCTCTATTACAGCAATAGCCTCCCAACTATACTTCCTGCTTCTTCCCTTGGCCCCTTTAGTCCATTCTCTACCTAGAAGCCAGAGTGATCTTGTCTGTACATTAGAAACACCTGGAGTTTTAGACATTCTAATCCCAGGCCATATCTCAGACCAATCTAATCAGAATCTCTAGGGATAGGACTCAGGCAAAAGCATGGGTTTTTTTCTTTTTTTTTTTTTTTTAATTTTTCTTTTTTATTTTATTTATTTATTTTTTTGAGTCAGATTGTGCTTCTCTTCTATCCAGAAACTTCCAATGACTTCTCAGAATAAAAGCCAAAGCCCCCACACTGGCCATGAGGCACTTCTCAGGCCCACCTGGCCCACCCTTAGGAGAGCAAGGACTTTGTTTTGCTCACTGCTCTGTCCATAGTCTCTAGAACCATGCCTGGCACACTAGATCTAAGTATAAATGGAAAGAATGAAGAAAACCCTGAGACCCACTGAGACCAGACAATAATGCCTGTGGCTCTGGTGATGGCCACAAGAGGCCGCTGTTGTGTCACGGAATGGACAGGAGAACACGCAGCTGTTCTTCCACAGCCAGCAGGCCTAGCAGAGTTTTGGTTGGGAACAGCAGGCAGGCACCTAGGTGGCCAAGCAGGCAGCTGGGACGTGGAAACGTGTTTATTATTGCCTCTCAAAGCCTTGTGCTCAACACCAAGCCTGTTGGCTCCTAGAAATCAGCTGCAGCCCATACTGAGTAAGCTCTTTGAAGGGAACACACCAAGGTGAGAGCATTTCAACAAATCCCCAATGGGGTTTGATGGACGCCAGTTCCTGGAGAAAGCCGGAGGGAAAGGAATGAACTTGGCCTGGTCCTGGTACACACAGCCCAGGAGCTGAATTAGTTAGCGTCGGGGAGTTATTCTGAGTCGTAATCCAGAAATTAAATTTCTAAAAATCGTAGAGGGGACAGGCATGAAGCCTAGCTTGAATGCATCCCTTCCTGTATTAGGAAAGTTCCAGGGCCTATTCTTTGCCCTTTCCTCATTAATATAGCCATCTCTCTATTCATATGCATATATATGCATATATTTACACACACACACACACATATATATATAAACATATTATATATAACTGAGACCCAGTTCTCCTTGAAACTCACTCACTTTTATTCTCTATGACACAGCAGATAAAAGGTCTGGGCTTGGGAATTTTTAAAAAGCAGGGGCAGGCATGGTGGCTCATACCTCTAATCCCAACAATTTGGGAGACTGAGGCGGGAGAATCACTTGAATCCAGGAGTTTGAGACTAGCCTGGGCAACATAGTAAGACCCTGTCTCTACAACAATTTTTAAGATTTCTGTCCCACTAATATCTGTGTGACTCAATACTTACATGAAGAAGATGGTCAGCATATCTGTGTTCCCTACTTTATGGGTATTGATCAAATGATGAAATATTGTAAACCTTCCTGTGAATTGTGGAAATGTCAGGATGGTTTTTCTTTAGAGTGTGTGTGTGTGTGTGTGTGAGAGAGAGAGAGAGAGAGAGACAGAGAGAGAGAGAGAGAGAGAGAGATCTCGCTCTGTCACCCAGGCTGGAGTGCAGTGGCACAATTACAGCTCACTGCAGCCTTGACCTCCTGAGCTCGAGAAATTCTCCCACCTCAGCTTCCCAAGTAGATGGAGCCACTGGTGCATTTCACCACACCTAGGTAAGTGTGTGTGTGTGTGTGTGTGTGTGTGTTTGTAGACAGGGTCTCACGATGTCGTCCAGGCTGGTCTCATACTCCTGGGCTGAAGTGATCTTCCCACCTCAGCTTCCCAAAGTGCTGGGATCAGGATGGCTTTTCTGATGATGGTGGGATGACTTACTAGCTTTCACTAGTGGCACCTGAAGCCACCAGGAATTTATCAGAAGACCCCACCCAACCACAAATTCAGGGGAGCCACAGGATTTATTTGCATGTGGTTTGCATACAATTTAAGAATAATAATATTATTGGCCTGGAGCAGTGGCTCACACCTGTAATCCCAGCACTTTGGGAGGCCAAGGCGGGCAGATCACCTGAGGTCAGGAGTTCAAGACCAGCCTGTCCAACATGGCAAAACCCCATCTCTATTAAAAATACAAAAATTAGCTGGGCATGGTGGCAAGCACCTGTAATCCCAGCTACCCAGGAGCGATCCAGGAGACGTGCCCAGCCCAGCTTTACTGCTTCTGAACTGCGTAAGCGGGCAGGTGATTTATCTCCTCTACAATGCTGGATTTTCCACCATAAGATGAAGATAATATTTCCCTTGAAAGGTTATTGTGAAGATTAAATGAGATAACACTTAAAGTAGGAGAATTGCTTGAACCAGGAGGCAGAGGTTGAAGTTAGCTGAGATTGTGCCACTGCACTCCAGCCTGGGCGACAGAATGAAACTTTGTCTCAAAAAAAAAAAAAGAAGAAGAAGAATATTACTAATAGTAAGAGTTAAAATTTGTGGAGCCTTTGCCATAGACACTTAAATCCATTATAGGTAATTTTACTTAATCATCACAATAAATATTTGAGGTAAGAAGTATTCTAATCTTCCATTATATGTAGATGAGGAAACTAAAACTCAGAGAGGTTAACTTGCCCCAACTGCCAGGCTAATTAATAAATGAGACTTGGACTGAAGCAGTCAGCTCCTTTCCCCATCCTCTACACCAGAGCCTCCTGAGTGAGCCAGAAGGATGGTGAAATCAGACTTCTCAGAAATGGCACCAGAATGTGGTGAACCAGCTTTGAATCTTAGGGTCATGCAGACCTGGTGTGCATCCCAGCTTTACTATTTCATTTTGTTGTTGTTTTTTTGTTTGTTTTTGAGAGGGAGTCTCACTCTGGTGCCCAGGCTGGAGTGCAGTGGCGTGATCTCGGCTCACTGCAACCTCCACCTCCCAAGTTCAAGCAATTCTCCTGTCTCCGCCTCCTGAGTAACTGGGACTACAGACACATGCTACCACGCCCAGCTAATTTTTGTATTTTTAGTAGAGACAGGGTTTCACCATGTTGGGCAGGCTGGTCTCAAACTCCTGACCTCAGGTGATCCACCTGCCTCAGCCTCCCAACGTGCTCGGATTACAGGTGTGACCCACCATGCCCAGACCAGCTTTATTACTTCTGAACTGCATAAGTGGGCACATGATTTATTTCCTCTGCACTGCTGGATTTTCTACCATAAGATGAAGATAATACTTCCCTTGAAAGGTTGTTGTGAAGATTAAATGAGATAACACTTAAAGCACCCAGCCTAGTTACTGTCAACATAGATGTCCATTAAATATTATCATACCCCTGTGTCCCCATTAAAGATGAAAAAACGAAAGTACCAAGAGGCTAAATGTCTTAGCCCCTGTGACCCAGTGTGTTCTCTTAGACTTTGTAGACAGTCCTCAGGCCATCTCCAGATGAGATTTTATCCTTGCTGCAGTTAGGAGTAGGACCTTAACTTTTCTCAGTTCTCTCTCAGCTAATTTCTGATCTTCTCCCTCCTGGGATCCTAAGAGAGAGAGAACTACCAGAAACCTTTACCCAGTCTCCCTCCTCTCTTGCTTAAAAGGATAAATGAGAAAAGGAGAGGCTAAAAGCTCCCTTGCTCATCAAGAGAATTAAGGTGAGGAGAAGGGGTAATGTGGAGGGGAGAGATCAGTGGCTCAGGTCACGCCTGCTCTCCAGTCAAGAGCCTCTTAGCTCTAAGCCACCCACTTAGGCACAGCAAGATTCACTTAGTGACACAGTCTAGAGACACATTTGGTATTAGAGCTGAAAAAGACCTTAGCGATGATCTCATTTTCAGCCAAGCTTTATCTGTGGTAGATGAGGTATCATAGGGTGATTAACTTGCTCGGAGACTCTAATTAACAGAGCTGACCTCAGCACCCCAGGGTCCTAGCTCCCTGTCCTCTTTGCCTGGTACCACTCTGACACCCATGACTTTGCTAATTCTCTGCAGAACCACTGGTCCTGGAACTTGATATAGTCAATGTTACAGTGGTGAACTTTGCCCTCCCACTGCCGTCTTCTCCCCAGCACTCTTGCTCTACCGTGTATCACTTAGGCTCCACTGAGATCCTGGTTACCCAAGACCCCACACTAAGGTGCCTTTTCTGGGCAAAAGCCCAGGTCCTAAAACTTCCCTATACCCATTTCTCTGTCAAAACTCACCTTTCCAACACCCTAGCCAACTGTAAGATTCAAAAGAAAATCTGTGCTATGTAATAAGCTCCCCTATGTTCATGACTGATAATGGACTCAAATGGTTGTATGGTGGTTTCTTTTTAAAACTGGTCTCCTAGAGGAATGAACCTTGACTCAAAGGGTTAAGGTGCTTAAGGTAGAATTCTGGAACTTCTGAAGCAGCAGATCCTCCCAGTGCACCTCCACCAGTACAGTCGAGACGATCACCAACATTGCCACCATGTGATACTAGGGTTCGGGTATGTGTGTTTTCAAGCACTATTCTGATAACGGTCTGGTCTCTTTTCTGTCTAAGAAATGCCCTTCTTCTTATCATACCAAATCTAAAGGCATTTATCTCCATTTCCTTGGAGCTCTCTTTTAATCTATCTTGCCTTTTCACCCAGTGCCTGCAGTCAAGAGAGTGCAGGAAAGGTGAGGAGGGTCCCAGCTCCTGTTACTGCTTCTTGTAGCAACTCCCAAGGCAATTACATTCACCCCTCTCTAAAAATCTCAAGCACCAAGTTTCAAATGGCTCATTCCCACAGGACCTCTTTCTTACAATGCTTTCTAAGAAAATTGTAATAATAAAAATGGTGGTGGTGCCAGACGTAATGGGTTTCTTCTCCATGTTATAACTGCTGGTGGTCCTGAGGGCTAGAAAGAGCCCATTTGGATGAACACAGTGGTCAAGAGCTGCTGTCTTGACATAATTATTAATAGTGTCTTTCACTCTCAAAAGTGTCCTGGTTTGGGTGACAAACTATTTGGTCATCCTACTAAGAGCATGGGCTTTGAAGTGGGTTTGACCTGAATTCAAACCCCAGCCTGTTTCTTACTAGCTGAATAACTTCAAACAAGTTACTTAAGGTCTATGAGCCACACTTGCCAAATCTATAGACAGAGAATACTACTGGCACCAAGTTCACAGGGTCATTTGAAAGGACTGGCCTTGCACAGTGTCAAGCACATGGTAAGACTGCAACATGAGTCACCTCTGATTCTAAAGTTACAGAACATACATTGTACAACCTCATTTGTAGACTCACCTAGGCAGGAAAGTAGACTCTTGAGGAATGTTTTGCACTGGAAAAATCTGGACTTATAAGCAGACAGACTAGCATTCAAATCCCAGCTGTGCCACTCACTAGGTCTATGACCCTGGGAATTTAAACGACCTTTCTGAGCCTCACCTTGTTCATCTGTACAATGGGGATTAAAATCTCAGAGCTGTGAAGAGAAAATAAGATGAACTCAATAAATGCTGCCTCTTACCATTATATTGGCCCAGGTACACATCTAGGGTTCACTGGTAAGGGCAGAAGCAGATCTAGCCCTGTGCTCTTTCAGTTATATCTCGTAGTCTCTGGGGACTGCATTCTCCTTCCTCCATAGATCAAAATGGTGTCCTAAGCCATCAGCATTATTTCCAACTCTAAATCCTTCTCAAGCTCTCCCCCTCTTTATCGTGGAAATTAGAAGCAAGAAAAGGAAGCATCATGATGACATGCAGCTGGCCCCGGGGTTTTTGGATTAGAACCAGATTTCATGTTTGTGGAACTGATGTCAACTTGCTGGCTATGTGACATTGGGCAAATTACTCCACCCCATTGAGCTGCAATTTCCTACTGTGTAAAAAGAAAATAATACTCTTTGCAGGGTGAGCAGCAAACCCAAGTCATTCTGACTCCCAAGCCCATGCTTTTAACCTTTATTCTACTTCAAGTTCAGGAGCTGTTCAGTCTCATGGCCATTTGGGCAGGAGTTAAGATGATAGCAGGTAGTGAGAACAAAGTTTCTGGACTAGAACCTACATTTCAGGTGCATGGAATTGAATTCAAAAGTTTGGGATTTGGGCTAAGGTATGAAGTATGATGCTACCTCACTCAAAAATAGTCTACAAAGCATCTGGCCTGTTTTTTGTTTTATATAACTATATCCCTCTAGCATAAACCATGGCCCCCCAGCCAAAGCCAGCCTGCCACCTATTTTTGTAGCATTTTATTGGAGCAGAGCCATGCCCATTAATTTATGTATGCATATGCCTGCTTTCTTGGAACTATGGAAAACTGAATTGTTGCAACAGAAACTGGATGGACTGCAAATGCTAAAATATGGGCTATCTGACCCTTTACAGATAAAGGTTGCAACCCTGCTGAAGGGCATAATACCACTTTAAGTTTTAATAATGATAATTACAATAATACGTGGTGCTACTGAGTGCTTACTCTATGCTGAGTGCCATTCTGTGGCTTTATATGTACATCTTATTCAGTACTTGCAATAACTCCATGATATACACACACTATTATTCCCATTTTGTGAGTAAGGAAACAGAAAGAGGGTAAATAACTTGCACAAGTTCCAGTGGCTGGTAAATGGCACAGTTGGGATTCTAACTCAAGTAGTATCAAGCATTAGATTTCCTTAGAAGCTTGCAAACACGTTTTCTTTCCTGATCAACTTGATCACTCATGATATGAAAGGCAATTTTAGGTGGTTCATAAACACCTTATTAAAAAAGTCCTCTCCTATGGTGAGAAAGTTATTCCCTTTTAAGTTCACTTTAACATGACAAATCTCTCCTTAACAGAGAGAATGAACAGTCTCCTCACACAGAACAGTACCTTGCTAAACTTTAACTTTTAAATTATTTAAACGTTTAAATTTTAATTTTAAATTATATTTAAAATTTAATATATTTAAAATGTATTGCCTTATTTCATAGCATGTATTTTTTATGGTTGCCTTTTATTTGTGGCAAATGATCCTTGCTTTCTCTTCACAGCAATTTCCTTTCAAAATAAATTTATTTAAGGATAAAAAATAGAGCTGATTCAGATATTAAGACCATGTTAATAATGGTGCAGAGAGTGTGTAAATATGACACAAATCATGACAGTTGTGCAGAAATGAATGACAGAAGCTGGGCCCGGTGGCTCATGCCTGTAATCCTAGCACTTTGGGAGGCTGAGGCAGGCGGATCACTTGAGCTCAGGAATCTGAGACCAGCCTGGCCAACATGGTGCAACCCCATCTCTACTAAAAATACAAAAAATTAGCTGGGTGTGATGGCACATGCTTGTAATCCCAGCTACTTGGGAGGCTGAAACAGGAGAATTGCTTAAACTCAGGAAGCAGAGGTTGCAGTGAGCCAAGATCATGCCACTGCACTCTAACCTAGACAACAGAGTAAGACTCCATTTCAAAAAAAAAAAAAAAAGAAAGGAATGACAGAAATGGGAAGCCCTGCCCAGAGCACTGGCCCAGGAGTCAGGTGTCCTAGCCCTTGGTCCAGCCAGCAGCAGTTTGGTATATGGCTATGGACAGATCGTCCCCTTCCTGAGCTCAGATTCTCTATCTACTGAGTGAAAGAGTTTAAATTAAATTATATCTAACATTCTGTGGCATCCCAGTTTCTTCTTCTTGGCCTGGAATTTACGATACTTAAACCAATATTAAATCAGACTTGTTAGAGATTCACTCTTTCAAGCCTCATAAAGACAAAGAGCTCCACTGTACCCGCTATGTCTTTTCCTCTTTGAGTGAGTCTATTAATTCCTATCTAGGTTCCTGCGAAAAAAGGTGAGGAGATAAATGCATGTGGTGCAGGATTCAATTTGTGCTTCTTGCCTAGAAATTAAACAGGTCTGGGTTGGTCCATGGCATTTACCAGGAGAAAGATAAGTTCCTTGACATGTCCTCATTCATAGTGATTCTACCTGGGCCCAGCAGGCCTTCTGTTGGGGTTTCTCTCCCTCTGGAGGGCCCTGTGTCTGCTCACCCAGAGACAGCTATGGCCATACCTCATGGGAAAAAAAAAAAAGAGAGAAAGATTTTTATTAAAAAATACAAGACACCCTACTGCAAATGGATGCCAAGCCTATATGAAAAGTAACCTGACTAGAAGCGGCAAGAGTGGAAAACCCATTCTTTTTACATTTAGAAAAAGTTGTGGGGTAGAGGGATGCCCTGGATAGGCCAAACGCAATAACTTATGCTATCAGTCTACTAGATTTAGTTCTTTTAACCCCACATCAATCCCGAGAAGGCAATATCCTCATCATTTATTAATTTTTTTACACTTTATAGTATAGATTAAGAAACTGAAATTCAAAAAGGTTATAGTTCTCTCTAACATCAGTACAGCCTAATAGGTATAGGTATAATGGTTCCCTATTTTATATGTAAGGAACTTGAAATGCAGGAAGATTAATTCATGTAGCTAGTAAGCAGTAGAGCCCAGATTTCAACACAGGTCTGACTCTGCAGGTCTTTTCTCTGCACTTCCTCACATGCAGCCTTAGGAAAACTTTGCCTTATTGCCTTCTAGTAGTTAGCAAGAAACAAGAAGAAAGAATGAAATGCAGGCAGGCTTGATTCTAGTGGAGATGATAGTAAGAGAAGGCAAGGGGCAAGAATTTCTCCCACATGTCAGATCATAAGGGCATGGACCTCGCTCAGCATCGCCATGTTTAATTCCTCAGTGTCTGTCAAGAATTCCTGCATGGTCAATATGAAGCATCTTTTTTTCCCCAGGCATCCACAGAGATTTGAACCTCTGTCAGCCCTTGCTAATGACAGCTGATGAAGACATCTGTGGCCAAAATCCACCACTGCCAGCAAGGAGCAGGTTAAGAGCCTGTTCTCTGTCTTGATTAAAATTCTTTCCCACAGGCTCTGCACACACTGTGAAGCACAAGTTATCTGCAAGGCCGGAACCTCTGTCCTCAGGGAGTCCCCATCTGTAGTGGGCACTATTGATGCCCCAACCAGTGCCCCTCAGATCCCCTTTACCCTTTCTGTGATCCCTCTGCCAGCTTCTGTGTGTTCTGCTCCTAATGGCTCACATCTGTGACTTTCTTCAAAGGCCTGCTCTGGGGCTGCTGGATCTGCTCTGCCTTCACTTTTAGAGAGCTGAAAGTATTTGGAGCCAGTACTGACAAGGGCAGGACTATGAAAGCCCAGCTCTCTTGCATCGAGTCAGAGCCAGCTCTAAGGTGTGATTTTCACTCCAGAGCTCCCCATGGGATCAGACTGGGATGGAGCCTAAAAAAGCACAGTGTTTGGCCTCTTCCCCTCCTCTTCTGCTACCCCACTCCCTCACCAGCTCCTCCTCAGAGCACTCCCTTAATAAGTCACATGCAAATACAGTATCATTCTAGGATCTACTTCTGGGGAACTTGACCTAAGATATCATTTTTCATCCATTAGCTACCTTCTTTTCTATGTCCATAGACTATCTTCCCCAGAAGAGACATCCCCTCCCAGCATCTCCTGAACCAGTCTACCTGTGGAAGTTGTCTTATGGACATAAATATGGTAAATGAGAGTGTCACTGTCAACGGTATCACCAGTCTTCTAGGCAACAGTAAATTCAACCTGGTGGTATCCCTGTCCATCTTATATGTAAAGCTTTTTGGATAAGAGCATTTCACTACACATAATGCTGCCTTTATCTCATTGCTTTAAAAGAAAGAAAAATAATAAGAAAATTAGGTTGAGTTTCTTCTCCTCTGTCCACTTATTAACTAGGTAACTTTTGATAACTGACCTAACCTTTATTCTGCTTAAAAAGGAAAAAGGAAAAGGCCTTCTCTCTGCTTTAAAGTCATGTGTGTCCTTCATAGAAAAATTTAGAAAAATACAATAATCAACCAGTACTTTTTAGAAAATTGCTATCCAATCTTTTTTTCCATGCAGATATTTTAATTGTGATAGACATTACTTGTGTTCATCATCTGGTTCTGGTATCCTTCCAGGTACATGAGACAACTACATTTCCTTTCACCTCCTGGATATCAGGTATGCTCAGACAACTTGCTTTGGGTAATGAAATGTGAGTCGTGTATTTAAAATAATCAGCTGGTATGAAGAAGGGCATACCAGACCTTAAATTTGCTGCTGTGGACTATGAAGCTTCAAATTGAGATTGTGGCTACTCCACCATCTCTGTCTCAATGACAACAATAATAGCAAAGTCACCTGCCAACTCAAAATGAGCATATGGTATATGCAAGGAGCAAACTGTTGTTTCGAGCCATCAGGATTTAGTAGCTGTATTTGTTTGCTAAAGGTGCTATAACAAAGTACCACAGACTGAGTGGCTTAACATCAGAAACTTATTGTCTCACAGTTCTGGAGCTTAGAAGTCCAAGATCAAAGTGTCAGTAGGGTTGGTTCCTTCAAAGGGCTATGAGAGAAAATCTGTTCCATGCCTTTCACCTAGCTTCTTGTAATTTGCTGGCAATTTGTGTGGCATTCTTTGGCCTGTAGAAGCATCATGCCACACTCAGCCTTCACCTTCACATGACGTTCTTTGTGTGTGTGTGTATACACATGCACACATGTGCATATGTCCCAATGTCCCTATTTTGTATGGATACCAATTATATTTGATTAGGGCTCACCCTAATGACCTCATTTAACTAATTATATCTGCAACAACTCTATTCTCAAATAAGGTCATATTTTGAGGTACTGAGCATTAGGGCTTCAACATATGGATTTAGAGGGACACAATTCAACCCATAACACTGGATGTTTATTACAACAGTATAGTTTAGCCTGTACTCACCACTGCAGGGATTATCCTTCTTATGCTGTTTTTTGACCTCCTATTTTCACTTCATAAAGTTAAATATTTTGCCCATAGTCAAAATACCAATAAGAAGGAAACTGGAATTCTAATCCAGGTTTTTGATTTGATAGACTGCTCTTTCAGCCACTCCCCAGGAGTTAATCCCTGACAGTACAGGTGCTTTGTAGTTCCCACAGTTCTCACCATTCCCTATTACTCTCAGACACTGAGGAAAACTAAGTACTATCTGTCTTTAGGCTTGTCCCATTGACTTTCCTGTACACAGCCCAATTTATTCATTTACATTGCCTGTTTTCCCCCTGTGGACATTGCATTAGCAACCCTGCACTATGTTATAATTCTTTTCCTTTATTATTAAAAAGGCAACTCACACCTTTTTAATTCACCTACCAGGTCACTAAAAGCCCTAGAGTCATTAGGACAATCTGCATAACTCTCACCCTGAATTATACCTGTTCCTGACTCTCCGCTCCCACTTTTCAAGCACAGCCCCGTGGACTTGGCCCCATCACCCATCTTGTACCTGTTTTCTGCCAAGCAAACTTCCCCTCACAGGAGTAAACCAGGAATAAAAATATTTGATCTATTAAAGCAAGTGGCTTGTCAGGAAATGGCAGCTCCTCCTATGTATATCCTTTATAAAAGATTCTCCCCATTACAAGGAACTCAATCAAATGGCATTTTCTCTCATTCCTGATGTTCCCATTTCCCAATGCAGAGAAAAGAAGAAACACTGCTTTGTGAAGCTTATGCCCAGGCAGTGAATCACAGAAGCTCTTCAATCACTTACTGCTCTCTCTCTTGCCATTCCTATTGAGCATGATGTCTTTTTTATCCCACACCGAGGGGCTTTGTGGTGTGCTACTCCTCATTAATTTGATCACAGAGGGCAGATCTAAGATGTGATTCAAGTAAATGAAAGGTTCTCCAGAAGCTACCCAGGTAGAGGCATTCTATTCTAAGCCCTCATCCATGGCTTTGAATTCATTAGCTCGGAGGACACAGTGACTCCAAAGAGGCATGTACACCGAGTGTACTCGCCCTGGAGAGCCCGGTTCTGCAGACTGGCACTGAGTCACCTTCTTCCCACCCAAGTTGACAAGACGCACATTGTGTTCACTCCAATTTTCTCATGAATTTCGCTGGCTGCCTGACAGCCTCTGCCTCCCCAGGTTAGATTTCTGGAATTAGACTGATCTTAATGCTGCAAGAGAGCAGCAGACCCTACGCCCTCCTTCCAGGCAGAAATCCCCATCCCCATTTTGCCAGTTAAGGAAACTGAAGCCCTGCCAGGAAAGACCTTTCTAAACTGTTAAGTGTTGGCAAGACTAGCCTTCATGTGTAGGTCAAGTGCTTTGCCTAACCTGCAAGACAACCTCACCAAACCATTTCTCAGGCTGCCTGCCACTGTGCTGCAGTGTACAGCATTAGTCCAGGGTTTAGGGGTCTTTTTACTGCAGCACTTACCCAGAAGAATTAATATAATATGCCATTAATGCTTAACTGTAAATGAATTTGATCAAATTGACCTCAGCCACCTGACAGGGTCAGCAGGGATAAATTCTAATGAGGGAAAGGGATTCAAAAAAATTACAAAGGCAGAAGTGCCCCAGGCACCAGGAACAGCAAATGGACACTGGGCACCAGGTAGGAAAATGAAATGGAGAAAGGCCAAGAGAGTACAGAGAGATGGAGCAGACAACTTTTAACCACCCAACAACCGTGGGAGGACTTGAGATGTCAAACACATTTCTGAATATCCAAGCTCAGTGACTTTGAACTACCCCCTTGAAAATCTCTGACCCCATTGCAACTATCAAAAGGAGATAATAATGGCTTATTTATCTAAAGACAGAAGGGTGAATCAAAGATCCCTGGAGAACCTTCCTTTAGGAAGGTTCTATAAATCAAAGTGAACTCTAGTCAATAAAGAAATCCTCTGGTTTAACCCTTCCCAGCCTTAGCATAATCTTTAGAGCCAAGCGGACTTTGTTTTAATTCTGAGCTCAGCCACTGCATAACTCACTGGGCAACTTGGATAGGTCCCTAAACCTCTTTAGGCTTCAAGCTTCTCATCTACGAATAAATCATAAAACCTACCTCACTGGGTTGTCAGACAGTTTTAATAAGACGATGTGTGTGAATCCCTTAGTGCCACGTTGGGCACAAAATAAACAGTAATAACAGTTTAGCTGCCATGTATCATCATCATCCTCTCATACCCACCAGTGATCCTGTGTCTTTTGGTAGGTGATAGTTCAGCAAGGTCATGGTGTGTGGCATGGGTTCTGCAGTCAGACCATCCTGGTTTCAAATACAGGCTCCAGTGAGAACCAGGTATGTGACCTCGGGCAAGTCATTTATACTGTTTCAGTTCTCTCATCTGTAAATGGAAATGATAAAAAAATGCCTTCCTCTGAGGTGAGGATTAAGTAAGACAGTACACGGAACTTGCTGGTGGTGGCTAGGACACCGTAAGAGCCTAGTAAATGGGAGGTGAAGATCTGAAAACTCCCTTTCTCTTCCTCTGCCTTTCTCTCTCTGTATCTCTTTCTCTCTTTGTGGACAGATGTAGTTGAGTAGGGAGAATAAGATCCAGTTCTACCAATGATCAAAGTAGATGCAAAAACCTTGCTTTTCAACCAGAGAGGCAAAGAAGACCCCGTGAACCAGCTCAAGGAGCCAAATCTGGTTTTATCTGGCTCTTGTAGTAGTGTCCTGGCTTTTGGGCTGCAGTACAGAAAATTAGTTCCCCTGAAGTCGTCCCCTTCAGAATGGAGCTGGGAGAGATAAAGAGTGGCTAAAGAGCTCTGAACAATGGCTAATCCTCTAATTAGCACTTCAGAGAGAAGTGATAACTGGAATCCACTCTCAGTTCTAAGCTCTAGGGAACAGCAGGCCTGATCAATGTTTTCCTGGAATCATACCCAAAGCTCCTTCCTTCTAAGTTTGAGTCTCCCTCCTGGAGCATTGCTCTTTCCCTTTCTGTTGTCGGTGCCTCTTTCTTGTTCCCGTTGTCTAGCTGTCTGTTTCCTTCTGGCTCTCAGAACTACTCTCCTGTTCCAACCCCTGCAAATTTTCCCACCTCTTTCTCTCATAACTACCATACTATGGGATGCTTGTATAATTAGGTGTCCATTCCTTCATTTGTGAGACATTTACGGAATACTTTCTACGTGCTAAGAATATAGAGAAGGACATGATGGGCTCCCCATTCTCAAGGCAATGGAGTGACAAACAATGGAAGGATCTTCCAAACAACTATAGTATGGTCCAGCAAATGCTTTTCCAGAAGTACACACAGGGTGGGTATATACAGCAAGTGCCAAATTCTGGCTGGGTGAGGCCCAGAGGAGCAGATGCTGGGTTTGAGACATGAGGAATGAGTCTAGGTTTTAAAAATAAATGAATTTCTTAATCAACTGTGTAGTTACTGATCCTCATTCAAACACCTGTGACTTAAACATGCATTTGTCAAACAGAAACCAACATTCCTAAACTAACTGACATGTGGTGTGTGTAAGCCCCACTTTTCCCCTCCATATGTCAGTGGCCAATAGGAAAAGGAGCTTCCCCTCCTGTGGGGTTCTTTAATCCAAATGGATGACTCAAGTGAGGGTGGATAGGGAACTGAACCAGCAAAGTGATTAGAGAAGGCACTAATAAGGCTCCTCACCCATACTATCTATAGAAAAGGGGGCCCTATGCTTTACAATCTCTAAGCTTTATTCTTGATGATTAAGCTAAGGTTTTCAAATTAATCCAGTGCCTTCTGTCTCCCATCTCTCTCCCAAGCCCAGAGCTGGAGAATAAGAGAGGCATGGACCTGAAGCCAGACCCCCTCCCTACCCAAGCACTGATCAGTCTCCACTCTGGACAGATGAATGGTTTGAGCACTTTCTGAGTGACAGCTCACAGAGCCGGCATGTTACATTTAAGCCATTTACATTTTGAAGCTTTGCAAGTCTGTCAAAACAATGCCACCCCCTGCTGTGCCTCTGGCATAATAACTGGCTTGCACAGGGTAAATTTTGACTCAACTTCCATGTGACCAACCATGTGAATGTGTGCAGATTAAAAGAGAGAGACAGATATCTTTTTTTTTATCCTTAACAAATACAGGCACTTTTTGGTCCAGTTTTCCCTCTGATTCAATGTTATGCACTAGTAAATCTGGATCTGAGACAGCCCCGTTTATCTTGAGTATTAAGGACTTAGTGAAGCAAAGAAAACTCATTCTCAGGGTTTGAAGGAAGTTAAAGAATATCCAGTTACATTTATCAGGTTAAGGATCCTAAATGCTTTATTCACTGGTATATTCCATGGATTTGCCCAGGGCCTGATGTGCAGAAGATGACCAACAATATTCATTGGAGGAATCAATATTTTCAACAATACCATCTCTACCACTCCATCCCCAAAACCATACGAGGTTTTCATCCATTCCTGCTAGTGTTGTCATCCATACCACCTCCTCACTTTTCTTAGAGAGCTACTTTGGATGATCCATCCTCATTTCATTTCTGAGTAGATTTCCATCTTACAGCTGAACCATTCATTCATTCACTCTTTCATCAACTCTATGTTGTATGAAGGGCCGATTTGGATCAAACACTTAATGATAAAATTACAAATGTAAGAGGCATATGGGAAATACCTTTGATAAAATTACAGCCCAGTAAAGAAGACAGGAACATGGACATCTAAAATCTAGGGTATGAGGCTAGGAGGAGACAAATAAAGACCAAAATAGGAAAGAGAGGGAAAATTCTCAAGGGAATCCCAACAAGATGTTCAGAGAAAGCCAGGTGTGGTGGCTCACGCCTGTAATCCCAGCACTTTGGAAGGCCGAGGCAGGATCACAAGGTCAGGAGATCAAGACCATCCTGGCCAACATGGTGAAGCCACAACTATACTAAAAATACAAAAAATTAGCCGGACATGGTGGCACTTGTCTATAGTCCCTGCTGCTCAGGAGGCTGAAGCTGGAGAATCACTTGTACCTGGGAGGTGGAGGTTGCAGTGAGCTGAGATCGTGCTACTGTACTCCAGCCTGGGTGACAGAGCAAAACTACTTCTCAAAAAAAAAAAAAAAAAAAAAAAAAGATGTTCAGAGAAATAGGAGATGTCTAATTTGTGGGTATTAAAGCCTGGGAGTGTGTACCAGTGAAGGAACTCTAAGTTGGGTATGTATAGTGCAGCAAGGAGAATTGTCCATCCTAGGTTGCATAAGAACAAGCTAGCTAGGACCGGGATCCCCCATCCTTCTCCAAAAAAGAAGGGCTGCCCCCAAACTCAGCTTTCTACAGGACTGATGGCTTTCTTCACCTGGTAGGGAGGACTCTAATTTTCTATGTACCCCAAGATCAACTGCAGGACAGCTGGTGTCTCAGATTATTTCTTTACATGGTTGGCCCCATAATCCTGAACTGATAGCACCAAGTAGCCTATGTGTTCCACCCTCTTCCAAGACTGTTTTCTCACTTTGGGCCTACAAATGGGAGAAGAACAAGGCCCACTGGGTCCTTGCTGGTAACCAGATCCTTACTGCAGGCCCAGAAATGGCTCCTCCCTGTGAAGTATAGAAGCACTAGCTTTGTAAGTTTTCCATTTCCTCAATAAACCCTATTCCTTATGCCATGTTAATCAACTTAAACCAAACCATGATGCATCATAGGCAGAGATCAAGGGTCCATCTCATATGATATGGGCTTGGGGGCCATGCAGAGGTAGGCAGCAAGGGTATCCTGGTGTGTGCAGGGTGTGAACTGGAGGAAGAGGGAATAGGTTAGGTTGGTGCTGCAGTTTTTGCCATTGAAAATAAATGGCAAAAACCACAATTACTTTTGCACCAACCGAATAGTAAAGAAGAAGGGATGGTGTGCACTGGGAGTCATGGGACCTGGGACAGCAGGAATGGCTGGAACCTCTTTTGGGCAAGGCCTTTGTAGCAGACACCTGTTGTTTCTGCTTGCCTGCCTTCTTTCCATTCTTTTGGCAATAGTACATCAGTGTTTCTCTGAAGAAACTGTCTTTGCCATAGCATGCAGTCTGGCAGGCCTGTTAGTGCTGGCCATTCTCCGGCCAAGGAGAGAGCTAATTCACACCATGAGAACCTCTCAGGGATTTAAATCCTGAGCACAATGACAAGGAACTGAAAACCATGGCACAGACTCACCAGATGGAGTCCCTGGGGAGTGAGTCAGTTCTTGCCCTGGATCCCTCTGCCAGCCCTGCTTGAGGTGCCCACCTTTCCTTTGATTCTGTCAGCCCTACAGCCTTCCACCAGGTCCCCGTTGGGCCTGAGTTAACGAGCCAGTCTGCCGTTTGCAAACAAAGAAGCCTGGTGACCAGTCTTGAACACTGAAGCTCACTGAGCGAATGTCATCCCAGGACAAGAGTAACATCTGAATCCATGTCTTATGTTTGTATGGTGCTGTGCAGTTTCCTCACACTAACAGAGCTATTGAAAGGTGAGATTCAGAAATCTGGGGGCTGTCTGGCTTAGGGCTGTGACCTCAGACTCCTGTTGGGGGTGTTCAGTTAGAGAAAGAGATGTGTTGGTATCAAGGATGGCTCTTTATCTTTCCAACTTCTTCGAAGCTTGACAAAGAAATCAAAATCCTGTGTGCACTTAGGTGTATTTCTGTGCCCAAATGTCCTTGGGTGGTATTCGGAGAAGCCAAGCAAATTATTTGTTACTGTCATTTGCAAGAATTGTTGTTGGTTGATAAGATTCATACCCAGCACATCCTCCAGTCCCTGTTAACAACCACTCCTCCCTGGAGCTCTGCCTGGGATCAGTCTAGTTCTGATCCTCCTCCATACTTTACTGCATTGGGTCCTGGAGGTAAGAGATACCTAGCATGATTCTCAGAAGATGCCCTTCTGATCAAAAGCCTTTAAGCTTCCAGCTCACCTGCCCACATCCAGGCAATGAGCTACACAAGCCCATCCCTTTCCCAGATTCCACTCTACTGGTAGAAAGGAGGAAAGAACCACATGGATTTTCAGAAGCACAGGAGATGTTGACTCCAAGCCCTTGAGGAAAAGGGCAAAGTGAGAGGTTGCTAGGTCTCTAGCTACATGATCACCAGGGCTCTATGCCTTGATTTTGTGCATAATCAGCAACAGAGAATTTTGTTCCTCACTGCAGTGGGTTTTGCCATCAAGCATAGTTGTCTTAGAGTCCATTGTCATCTTACCAAAGATGCATTCTGTACAATGCATACTGGATAAGGAAATTAAATCCAAGCTAAGAAAGGCAACTCAAGACTTCTGCTATTAAATATATGGTGTGATTAATAAGGACATTTTTAATCATCTTAGAATCTCAGAGCCAGAGCAATTTTAAAGGTCATCTATTTTCCAATTTTCATGTAATCCCCTCAAATTAAAAAATACATATACATAGATATGTGCATATTGAGGCACCATGCTTAGTATTTTATATATATTGTGTCATTGATATACTCTAAATCCTCACAACAACCCTCTGTAATAATCACCATTATTCTCCACTGTACAAACCAGGAACCTGGAACTCAGAAGGTTTGGCCATTCACTCCACGTCATGCAGCAACTATATAGCAGAGCCTCTTCAGAGAAGGTGTCCCTGTAGCTCCTAGCCAAACCTGACTAGAATGTGTGCCTTAAAATTTTCCAATGTAGCTTCAATTTTTTTTCTTTTTAGATGGAGTCTCCCTCTGTCACCCAGACTGGAGTGCAGTGGCGTGATCTCGGCTCACTGTAACCTCCACCTCCCAGTTCAAGTGAATCTCATGCCTCAGCCTCCTAAGTAGCTGGGATTATAGGCACCCACCCACCACCATGCTCAGCTATCTTTAAATTTTTAAATTTAATTTTATTATTATTATTTTTGAGACAGAGTCCTGCTCTGTTGCCAGGCTCGAATGCAGTAGCGCGATCTCAGCTCACTTCAACCTCTGCCTCCTGGGTTCAAGTGATTCTCCTGCCTCAGCCTCCCGAGTAGCTGGGACTACAGGCTTGCACCACCACGCCTAGCTAATTTTTGTATTTTTAGTAGATACAAGGTTTCACCATGTTGGCCAGGATGGTCTCAATCTCTTGACCTTGTGATCCACCCACCTCGGTCTCCCAGCGTGCTGGGATTACAAGCATGAGCCACCACACTCAGCCAGCTTCAATAATTTTAAATGGAGGGTTTAATGTTAGAAATATCCAGATTTGCACCTTTCCCTGAAAAGTCAAAAGACCTGGCCACACTGGGCTGGCATTCCTAAATGGGAAGAATGGGCTTGAGCCAAGTAGTAGGCACCCCTGCAGACACAAGTCAGATCATGCCAATAACCTGCTTAGGCTTTCCAATGGCTCCTAATCATACTTAGAATAAAATCCAAAGCCCTCACTACAGCCCACAGGGTCAGGCCTCTGCCTGCTGCTTCACCCTCATCTTGTCTCACTCTCTGCTCCCTGATGCTAGCATTCTTTCCAGTCCCTGTACTTAAAAAGCCCCCTCCTTCTTCAGGGCCTTTGCCCTTACTGTTTCCTCCATCAGGAAAGCTATTTCCTCTAGTCTGCCCATGTCTGACCTGTACTAATCCTTCTGCTTAAATATCACCTCCTCAGAGAGGCCTTCTTGACTCCTGTGGTAAATAGAATAATGCCTGCTCCTGTCTTGAAGATGCCCACATCCTAATTCCCAGACCCTGTGAATGTGTTACCTTACATGGCAAAAGGAACTTTGCAGATTTGATTAAGTATCTTGAGATGGGGAGATTATCCTGAATTGTCTGGGTGAGCCTGATGTAGTTGCAGAAGTTCTTACAAGAGGAGGGTAGGAAAGGCAGTGTGAGAGAAGGAGATTTAACAGCAGATACAGAGGTTGGCATGATATGTGAGGAAGCGGCCCTGAACTGAGAAATTCAGGTGGCCTTTAGAAGCTGGAAAAGGGAATTTTTCCCTCCAGAATCTGACCTTTTCTGTAATCCTTAACTTCTCTAAAAAATAAGGTCTATGAATAGTAATTAGAAAGAGAGAAAAAGAAGATGCAGCCCACTTTGGTTTAAATCTGGGTCAGGCACTTACAAGTTGGGAACTCCTAGGCAGGTTATTTAATCTCTCAGCCTCAGTTTACTCGGCTATAATAGATCTCACTTTCTACCCACCCCATAGGGCTGTTGTGAAAAACAAGTTAATGCCTAATGTAATTCCTAGCATCCTGTAGAAAGCACTCATAAGTGCTAGGCTTAGAGATGGGGGGGAAGTGGAGATGTTCTTTATTTGTTTTCTGTAAACATTCAAGAAGCCATTGAAAGTTTACATGCTGGGAAGCTGTTGCTCAGAACTACCTGCAGAATGGAATGTCATGCAGAGAAGCTTGAGCCTCCAAAAGGAATGCAGCCCTGAAACACCTTGGCTTTAGCCCAGTGAGGTTGATTTTGAACTGTAAGAAAATATATTTATGTTGTTTTAAGCCACTAAGTTTGTGGTAATTTTGTACAGCAGCAATAGGAAACTAATACAACGAATTATTTTAAAATACTCTCTTCCCCATCATTAGTCTCAAACTTAACCGTTTATTAGTGTCCATCCATGCACTTAGCACTACTTGAAATTATTGTATTTGATGGTCTGCTTGCTTAGTTTTGGTCTCCTTGACTGCTAGACTGGAAGCCCCAAGAGGACAGTACCCTGTCTTTCTAGTTCATGGCTGTTATCCCAAAAGAGAGCAACTGTCCGGCAACCCTGTAGAAGCTCAGCAGATATTTACTGAATAAATTGGTTATTGAACAGTTTATCTCATTATTGATTTCAGGTGCCCTCATTTAAGCATATTGCAGGTTGAAAATGTCCCTACTTAATGGTGGAATTTACGATTGAACTCAGCTAGGTGCAAGTATTTCTCTGAAGCATAAGAAACAGTCAGAGATTTTAAGGAAATTAGACAGCAAGCCCGATGACAAAACAGGCAATGTGCCCAAGATAAATTCACATTCTGTTTCTTACATCCTTGCTACTCTCAGCGTCACCTGGGAGCTTGTTAGAAATGCAGAATATCAAGCCTCACCCTGGAGCTATTGAATCAGAATCTGCATTTTAACAAGATGTCCAGAAAATCCATATGCATGTTAAAGTTTCAAAATTGCTGCAGCACATATTTTATTTAAGGGGGAGTGCTCTTCAGAAAAATGAGCTGCAAGAGAAGCAGGAGGGGTTGCAAACAAATCTCTCGAACACCGAACTGGGAAGGAAGTGGTGTTTCATTTGGCCGGGAGCTCCGGTGGCATAGATGCCTAACAACTGAGCTCCCCAGCAAAGAAAATCATTGCCCTTTTAAAGGCTTACAACTCTAGAAATCACATGTGAAAGGGCTTGATCCATGACGTAGGCGTGGGGTATGTGACTTAGGTGGGGGTCTGATCATGTTCAAGTAAAAACAATGCCTTCCAGAAAGATTCCTCCATACCGTATCTGTGATTTATAGATGGGACTGTGGTTAGCAGTAGGGGTATTATCCTTAACCTGGCCAGCGGAACCAACTGGTCCCTCCTCTGGCTGACTTCTAACTTCTCCTTTTGAGACACAATGTAGAAGGCTGAAGGGGAAATGGCCTTTGAAGCTGAAGAGGATTCAGGGCCTCCTTCCTCACAAGTATATTTACCATGGGCAGATGCAGCAAGCACTATCAACCCCACCAGAGCCTGAGTGAGCCCTGACCCAACAGCTCTATACTGCCGTATCCCATCACCTGCTCACTAGGCTGAATTCTCTGTAAAACCAGACAAAGAGATGATGAATTTTTAGGCACCCACAGGTTCGATCAGAATTAGGCCTGGACAGGGGAAGAAACCCCTTCCCACCAAAGGTGATGGTGGTGGGGTCTGGGTTTATTGACTCCTGCCCTGCGTTATTCTTCCAGGGAGTGGAAGAAGCTAGAAACTACTGGAAGCCTCTAGGTAACTGGGTCAAGAGTAAGCCTGCTGAGTTACTGCTACCCAGAAAAACTCCTCGCACCACCCCATGTGTTCCTACAATAAACGTTTGCTAAAGAAATGTGTTTATAAGTGCAGATGGGACCCCCATATGCATGGATTCACGATCTGTGTGCTTCAAAAAGCTCTTGTCAGTCCTTTCCAGTGGCCAACACTCAGTGCAGCATCTGAACATAATAGATATGTGATAAATGTCTGTTGAATGAATAGTGAATCCACAGACAGTCTGTTGGGAAAGGTGAGCCATATTGTTCTTAGAGTACCTACCATTCTCCACCTGTATTGGCAAGTCCTTTGAGTAGCAAATATCAGAAACCCAATCAAAATACACTTGAATGAAAAAGAATATATAAGAGCACATGAGTACAGTTTGAGTTGGGGGTGCACATTATATCCTGTGACCTAATTTCTCTTTTTAATTTCTCCCATAAATGACCTTATTCTCAGACAGATTCCCCCTTGGGCCACAATAGAGCTGCCACTGCTCCTCACACCTCTCAACTTCAAATTTATGAACTCTCAATGCAGGTTTCATTGGTTCCCACTACATAACATTCTCATTCCTAAACCAATCCCCTGGGAAATGCAATTCAGTAATGGGTATAGATCTGGTCTTAGGTTCAGTGAGGTGATGGCTGTCGTGCTTGAACATTCCTGGAAATAGGAAAAGTTCGAGCACAGCTTGGAGAAATGAAGGTCATATGCAGGGAACAGTGAGGTCAGAATAAAGTTGGAAAGAAAGGTGAGGGTCAGATGAGGAGATATCTGAAACTTCAGCCTAAGTAATCTGCCTTCAAGGAGGCTACAGATTGTAAAAATTAAAAATATATACCAGGATAAACAAACTGTGGTACATCCATACAATAGAATATTATTCAGCAAAAAAAAAGAAAAAGAAAAGAAATGAGCTATCAAGCCACAGAAAGACACAGAGGAACCTTAAATGCATATTGCTAAGTGAGAGAAGCCAATCTGAAAAGGCCATATATTACTGCATGCTTTTAAGTATATAGCAACTGGAAAAGGCAAATCTATGAAGACAGTGAAAAGATCAGTAGTTGCCAGGCATACAGAGAGAGGAAGGAGGGGATGAATAGGTGGGGCACAGGGCATTTTTAGCACCATGAAACTATTCTATATGATACTATAAGGAAGATACATTTCATTACACATTTGTCAAAACCCATAGAATGTACAACACCAAGAGTGAATCCTGGTGTAAATTATGGACTGGGTGACTATGATGTGTCAATGTAAATTCCTTATTTATAACAAATAAACCACACTAATGCAAATGTTAATAACGGGGGAAACTGAGATGGGGATAAGAGGGTATATGGGAACTGTAATTTCTGCTCTATTTTTCTGTAAACATAAAACTTCTCTAAAAAATTGTCTATGAATAGTAATAATAAAAGAAAGTGAGAGAAAAATGCAGACCACTTTGGTTTAAATCTGGGTTAGGCACTTCCAAGTAGAGAGCTCTTAAGCAGGTTATTTAATCTCTCAGCCTCATTTTACTCAGCTGTAATATGTACCTATTAGTACCCACATCATAGAGCTGCTATGAAAAACAAGTTAATTCATGAAGTGCCTAGTGTAGTTCCTGGCATCATGCAGCAAGCACTCATAAGTGTTAGGTTTGGGGTTTGTGGGGGAGGTGTCTTTTGTTTTCTGTAAACACTCAAAAACCATTGAAATTTTCTCCGCTGGGAAGTTGTTGAGGCCTGCCTGCAGAATAGACTGCCATTCAGAGAAGTTAGGGTCAGGAAGATAAGTTAGGACATTATTTTGAGAGGAATGTGGACACAGCAGTAGAGATAGAGGAGGTAATGGCGGAAGAAGTGATTAATGGGGAACATGAAGAGGGGCCTTGGAAGGAGAATACGGTGCCTTGAATGAAGACCAGAAATATTGGGGGTTTAGGGGAGTAAGCACTGGAATCTTAAACTGATGAAAGAACTGTCTAGATTACTGAGACCATCTACCCCTTCCTCTCCGGCTGAAAATAATCTTCACGTCTGACTGCCATACAAGAATCCTAACATCAGTTCCTTTCTCCAAAGCAGAAAGTGGAGTTTTACACAGAAATTTACCTGCTAGCTACACTGCTGCCTTGACATTTTAAGTGGTACCTGCCCTTCTGTGTCAGACATTTCCCTCAAATAAGAAAGTGACAAGCTCCCCTAATGGGTGTTTGTTCAGGTGCTCAACCAAGTGAGAACTCTGCTAGAGGTGGGGAAAGCTGGTGCCTATTGAAGACAAAAGGAACATCAGTAACAAATATATTCAGAGCAATTATCTTGGGGCCCTCCCACCCAGTGTCCCCTCCCTTAGCCAAGCAAGGCCTTCAGGAGGAAGGCTGAGTGCTGGCTGTTGTGCCTCCTCCCTGCCTCCTGCTGAGTCAACATAGCAAATTGCAGCAGACAAATAGAGCAGCCTCAAAATTGGCAAGATCAGGTCCCAGGGAGCACAAGTGTTGGCTTTCTCAATTTGAAAATTTGAAAATTTCTATTTGTAAGACAAATTGGCATAAGACTCTCATAGAATAAAGAACAATAAAGGTCATGTTGACCCATCTTGCCATCCTGTGATTGAATCCCCTCTGCCATGTTGTTGCCATGTGGTTCCCTAGCTATGCTTCAAGCTTACATCCAGGAACAGGGAGCTCACCACTAAAACAGGGCTACCTAGTTAATTCAAGGCCTTAGAGCTAAACCACTAATTTCATAGCTGTGAATTCAAAGCTCCGTGAGTAAGTGGCTTGCTCTTAATCACCAAGTGAGTCAGGGGCTGACCTTCCCATGAATTCTAGAACTCTTGAGCACATTCACTGATGGTTAAAAGGGTGGGTTCTCGTGGTGTCAGGCAGACCTGAGGGCAAAACCAATCTGTTGCCCTGGGTCAAACCATTTTTCTTTTTAAGTTCCAGAATATTTTTGACTAAAATATAGGGACAATAATTGTACCTAACTTGCTGGGTTATCACAAGGATTACATGAGAAAATGATACAGCATACCTGACACAGTGCCTGGCACATCATACACGAGCAATAGTGGCACCTACTACATATAATTGGTACTAATTTTGCTTATGTTTACCTGCCATTCCAGTTGAGCATTAGAAAGTCGTATTTACCATCCTGACTCTGGACTGCTCATTATTTGGTTCTGTGTGGATCCCAGGGTCTGAGACACAGCCAAGATGAATAGGGCCTTTCAAAAAGACATGCTGACAAGAAGCGACTCAAGGTGGCCTGGAGCTTCCCCTCCCTACCAACCCTGTAGCCTGGAACCCTAGCCATAACCGCTGCCTAACTGTGCACAGTACAGCCTTTGAGCTGACCGAAGCTGCCTCCCCGGCCATTTCCATAAGAATACCACTTATCAGCACCTTGGACAGCATACAAATGATTCTGCATCTCCAGGTAACGGAGGTGTCAATTTCTTGACATGATATGGGGTTGCTGGCAGCAAGAAGTTGTGCAGAAATCTTCTTTCCCTGTGACCAAATGCCTAGGGAAATTGAACATACAAGGGAATAAAGCACTCAAACTGAGAATAAAACCTCCCATATGTCTGGTTTTTATTCTTCACTTCCCACAGAAAGCCTAATGCTTATTAGAAATTTGGGACAGAAAAAAAAACAAATAAGGATGGTACTCATTCCAAAGAGAGTGATTGGAACCAAGTAGGTGCATTTCACAGGACGGGCTGATTTGCCAGCTCCCTCTCTGCGGCATTGTTACAATTACAGCTATTCTTGGGGATGTAATTCATTATGGACCCCATTATTCCCAAGAATCAGAGAAGAGCAAAAATCAAAGGTTTATCATCTGACTCTGGTATGTAGAACACAGAAGGCTACCTGTTGGGCACATCCAGGTGGCAATCAAAAACCAGAGCTCAGAGACAAATACATATTCCACTGAGCTCTTCCGTCTGCCCAGAAGAAATGATGCTATTTGCATCAGGGAAAGAAGGCTGCTGGCCCTTCTGTCAGCCTTCTGAGCAATTTTTAGTCATTTGGCCAACAAAGGATGAGCTGCTGCATGTAAAAAAGAGGGGCATAGTCACCTTCACTCCCAGAGCTCAGAGGAAGGAGGACAGTTACTACTATGCACCAGCATTGTGTTAGACATCTTATATGTGTAGGAATGGTGTTATTAAACTCCACTTAGCAGAAGACAAAATTGAGGCTCAGAGAGGTTGTTTAGGATTCTCTCCATGAAAGAATTCAATTTTTACTGGCTTAAATAAAAAAGAGACTACATTAGCTGAAGTAACTCAAAAGTCTAGGGGTAAGTTGGTCTTCAGGTATGGCTGGATACAGGAACTAAAACATGTCCTGACGGCCCATGGCTTTCCTCTGTGTTGCCATCTCCGCTACTTCCTCCCCACTCTCCCCAGCCCTGTATATACACACACACCAACACAGGCTCTTGCTCTTGGTTGCAGGATAAGGACCACAAACCCCTAGCTTTGTCCTTCTAGCCTAGCAATCCCAGTGGAGAGAGAGCTTCTTTGCCTCAGTAGTTCCAGCAAAAGTCCCAGGACTCACACCTATTGGCCTGGGGTCAGTGAGGTGGAACAAGCACTGACTGGCCATGCCTGATTCAAGGACCCATAGCTGGAGCTGGGGGAAAGCCCATCATTCTAATATCGCACTGGTTGAGAGATGGAGCAGGGGTGATTCCTGATGAAATTTGACTTGCAGCTTCAAAAGAGGGAAAGGAGACAAGTAGACAACAAAAACCAATATCCACTATAGCCACCCTGGTGACAAGCAGTTGTGTTCTTCCCAAGATCACACGTGTATCACTAGTACACATTCGGCTTTATCAGGCTTCTGCCCTGGGACCATACTATACTACTAACAGAGATAATATTTTATGTTCCCAGTGGGTTCCAAAGAAGAAGACCAGAAAATTATGCTAGGTAATTGAGATTACAACCTGATGCCTTCTCCAAGTCAATCATTTTCCAACCCTGGGCTGATTGATAACCAGGAAGAAAGTGATCAGGGTTGTTCTGATGAAAGGATGTATAACATATTATCCTGCCCAAGAAACCCACATATAAAAGATTGTGTCCCTACTGTGTTTAAAGTTTTATGTAATACACTGAGTTCAGAAAAAAAAAATGACAACAAATTAAAAAAGGACTATTTAAGCCACTATTCTTGCCATCAGGAAGTAAGGAATAATTAATTTTTTTCACAATAATAGCAGTTGCTAAATGTGTACCAAGTGATTTACACATGCAGTTTCTTCATATAACCTTCACAACAATCCTGTGTGGTGTCTAATATTAAAGCAGCGCTTTGATCCAGGTTTAGTGATGTTAAGTTGCTTGCCTGGTATCCACAGTTAGCAAATGGCAAACCCAGGATTTGAACTCAGGTGTCTCTGATTTGAAATTAGTGTTCTTGATCACATGAAAAAAAATCTGTATGAACCCCCATTCTTGCTAAGAGACAAGGTAGTTTCTTAGAGAAGGTAGCATTTGAGCAGTGTAGCCACACCAGAAACTTTTGGTTATAAATTCCATTCATACTGGCTAAGCAGAAATATAGGAGTTGGTTTTTCTTGTGGTTGTTGTTATTGTTGTGTTACGTAAGTGAAAACTCCAAGGAGAGATGGAAGTAAAGGCACAGGCTGACCCAGGATCACATGTGATGTCTGCAGGGCTCACTCTCTGTCTCTCAGATCTTCTCTCTTCTGTGGTTAGCTTCATTCTAAGGCAGGCTCTCACCTCACAGTGGCAAGATTACTAACAGCTTCTTGAGGCTCATATTCTCCAAGCCAAGCCATTTCAGTAGAAAAAGCATCATTATTCCAAGAATCCCAACAAATTCTAGACCTTAGTCTTATTGAACCATCTTGAGTCATGTGCCCATTATGGTAGCCAGGGATTCACTGATTGGCCATCTCTGGAGTCAGAGGCAGCAGTTCAAATCAAATTCATTAGAAGCATATAGCATAGATGAGAACAGAGGAAGGTGTTTATATATTTGCTATTACCAACAGAAGAGTAAGAGATATTAAATTGGTGAAAACAACTGATGGCTGCATTATTTATCTACCGTATTCAACAAAGCACCCAAAATGTGTAACTTAAAATAACAACCATTTGTTTAGCACAGGATTCTGTGGCTGGCATGTATCTGTGAACAGATGCCAGGGCAACTTGGGGCTGATTGGTCTAGAACCCTCTGTTGGGATAGATTGCCTCTGTTTCGAAAGGTTTCTCAGCTTCCAGCAGGCTAGCCCAGACTCATTCACATGGTGACAGAAGATTTCCAAGAAAGAAGAATTTAAGCCCTTTTCAGGCCTCCATTTGCATCACATTTGCTAACATCCCACTGTCCAAAGCAAATCACATGACTAAACCCAGAGTCAGAACTGGAGGGCATGGCAAGGGTACATGGATTCAGGGAAGTGAAGAATTTGTGGCCCTGCCTGCAATCTACCACTATGGTAATTTCAAATAGCACTCAAATAATGTCTAGCATGTAACAGACCCACCAGTCAAATAAAATATTGTCATATAAATGACAAGGTTAGGATAAAGGAAGAGAAAAGAAGGTCTCAGGCAGAGGAAATAGTGTCTGCAAAGGTCCCAAAGTGGTAAATACAGGCTTATTTGTATACTGGTGAGTTTGCATGCTGTGGTTGAAAACGGAGTAGAGGAGCGGTGGATTTAAGGCCATATTAGGGAAGACTGTGGGTGCCAAGCTTAGGATTCGGACTTCCATTCCTATGCATTGGGGAATTGTCGAAGGTTTTAAGCAGCGGTATGATTCAATTAACAAACTCTGAGCAGGGTTTTAAAGGGTAGCTTTAGGCAGATGGCCTTCTTTAAGAGACAAAATCTCAGGGAAAGGAAGGGACAATGACATCTGTAAAAGCACAGAGACAGAACAGCTGCAGAATCTACTCTTCTCCAGTGGGCCCCAAAACTGGATTTGGAAGTTATCTTTTCCTTGGCATGTGCCAGATCCTGAGCTTCCTTCTGCCTCCCCAGCACTAGGAGGACTTGGAGACACTCTGTATCCTGAGCACCAGGCAAATGCTATTTGCTTTCCTTGACAGCTTGTGCGTGGCCACCCCAACACCTGGGACCAGCTGGCTATTTGTCCGAGATGTTTTTTGATGGGTCTTTAATGTGCTATACCCTCTTTGGGAACAAGATTTTTCCATGCAGGTGAGGAAACACACAAACACACACACACACACAGACACACAGAAAGAGAGAGATAAAGAGGCTTGCACATATTTATAAACAATAAATGTAAATAAATGATATATAATTGCATATATATATATAAATAGATACAGAGACTAATATATACTAACTTCCCATCTACTGCTCCGTTCTGAAATCCAAACCTCCACTCACAGCTGACCTGTCATAGCTTTTGCCAGCCCCTCCCATGAGATGATAGGAAGCAGTTTATTCTGCAAGCTTCCCAGCAAACACCAAAGGCCCAAGCACCACTTCAAAGTGTCATTTCTTTGTGCAGAACCTCTCCAAGCCCAGTCACAAGCCCAGCAGATTCTGGACATGACTGAGATAGATCATTTTGGTCCCCTTATTTGCCTAAATGTGTGTCTTGCCTCTCAGTAGGAATGCTTTGCACTGTGGGCTTTTTGTCAGTTTATTTGTATGTGTGTTTTAGCAAATGAAATAAATGCTGGCCTGCAGCAAACAAAAAACCCAGAGGCCACATGTGTGTCTTTTGAGAAACAATAAAGCTGGGTGCAGTGGCTCATGTCTGTAGTCCCAGCACTTTGGTAGGCCAAGACAGGAAAATTGCTTAAGCCCAGGAGTTTGAGGACAGCTGGGTGACATGGCGGAACCCCATCTCTACAGAAAATACAAAAATAAGCTGGGAATACTGGCATGCACCTGTATTCCCAGCTTCTCAGAGGCCAAGGCACTTGAGCTCGGGAGATCGAGGCTGCAGTGAACCATCATTGTGCCACTGCACTCCAGCCTGAGTGACAGAGCAAGATCCTGTCTCAAAAAAAAAAAAAAACAAAAGTGAGAGAGAAGCACCATGTTGATACACTGAAATGATATCCCACAGTGATCCTCACAAAAGCACCGCCGAGTTTACAGTGGTATAGGCTTCACCCTGACTTCAGCTCACTGAGGCCAGAGGTAGTACCTGCAGCCCCCAGGAGCAGGATTTGGAGCTTGCAGGTGCATGAATTGCTGCAGTTGCTCATTCACACCCAGTTTCCACCTACTGATGTCCGCTGAGAGAGAAGGCAAGATCATAGCATAGTGCAGGACCCTGTTCTAAGTACTTTGTATATTTGAACTCATTCAGTCTTCCTGAAGAAATTGAGACACAGATACATTTTGAGACCTGATACAGCAACTCACCCAGGTTGATGGTCATGCTTTTCTTTTTTTCATGATGAAATACTCAAATTTAAAATTGAAGTTAAAAATAAAAATAAGTGTATATTTTAAATAAAATGAGTTTACATAAATGGAAGACTCTAATATAACTTATTAGAAAGAGTAGTGGACAGCTCAAACATTACCTTTGCATCAGACCTTCAGAACCCCATACACCCCGTCTGCCCTCTCCACTGCTGGAGAAGCGTGGTCTCCCTACCTCGGGATCCCCCTGGAGAGACCCCACACTATTCCTGTGGCATCACTTCTAATACAATGCTCATCATCATTTATGTTTCTGTCTTCCTCAGTAGAAGTTAGCATCTCAGCACCTAGCACAGTGCCTGACACATAGCAGACACTCAACACCTGGCTGAAGACAGAAATTTATTAGAGTTCCTAAGTTCTCACTGGTGCTCATAATTGCAGTGACTACGAACAAATCATTGCCTGGTCCATGCCTCTGTTTCCATATCAAGGAAAACTTTAGACAACCGGCATCACTGATTAGTTGCCTGAGTGGTGGTAAGCTCAGAAAAGTTGTAGCTATGGAATTCTAAGCTCAGAACCTGAACTAGGAGGGCATACTTGCTTGGCTGCAGGCAAGAGTGAGCCTTCCCAGCCCACTGCCCATTATCAGCAGTGTCTGGAAGTGGAAGCCCAGCTCTGCACCCTCTCTGTGGTTCTGTGGCTGCCACATGCAGCACAGAGGTGTAAATGACTTAGCAATGGCACTTCCCTGAATCATTGCATCATCCAAAGACTGTGAGGTGGCAGCTGGCATCTTTGGCCACTACTGTGGACCAGGCAGCGTCTGTTGCTCCAGGCACCCAGCTGGCTCTGTTGTGGAAAGACTGGTGAGGGCTGCCTTCCTCCTGCTGTGTGTCTTGGCCAGGAGCACCAAGCAGGCAGGAGAGGGAAGTCATCAGTGACATTTGGCTTAAAGCTGATCATATCCCCAACACTGGGAGTTGGGGTTGGGGTGGACAGAGAGATAATCTGTATTCCTGATGTTTTCATATGAGATCTTCTGTGCAATACCATCTGGGTAAACTCCAAACAACTGTGACAGTTCCTTATTCTGTGACCTAGGGAAAATTACCAGATTTCTCTGATCTACAGCTTCCTTATTAGAAAAAACAAGGCCTGAAAGAAACAATAATAAGTACCCAAAGTTGTTTTAAGATTCCAAGATGAGAAGCCAGGCATGGTGGCTTACACTTATTGTCCCAGCGCTTTGGGAAGCTGAGGCAGGGGGATCACTTGAGCCCAGGAGTTCAAGACTAGCCTGAGCAACATGGTAAACCCTGTTGCTTAAAAAAAAAAAAAAATTAGCCGTGTGTGGTGGCATGCACTGTGGTCCCAGCTACTCAGCAGGCTGAAGTGGGAAGATAATTGTGTCTGGGATTTCAAGGCTGCAGTGAGCCATGATCACGCCACTGCACTCTAGCCTGGGCAACAGAGCAAGACCCTGTCTAAAAAAAAAAAGAAAAAGAAAAAGAAAAAGGATGAAATGTATAATCTCCATCCTCTAAATACCTGAACTTCTGACTACTTGTTCTCTCTGCAGTCACTGACCCTGGTCACGCACCTAAAAAGTACTCCCCAGACCCTCCCTATCAGACTGTCCTGTTCTGTTTTCTGTGTAGCACTTACCATGGTCTAAGCTCTTGATTAATCGTTTGTTTGTAAGATATGTTTGTTTGTTTGTTTGTAGACAGAGTCTCACTCTGTCACCTAGGCTGGAGTACAGTGGCACAATCTCAGCTCACTGCAACCTCCACCTCCCAGGTTCAAGCAATGCTCCTGCCTCAGCCTCCTGAGTAGCTGGGACTACAGGTGCCTGCCACCATGTCCAGCTAATTTTGTATTTTTGGTAGAGACAAGGTTCCACCATGTTGACCAGGCTGGTCTCAAACTCCTGACCTCAAGTGATCCGCCCACCTCGATCTCCCAAAGATATGTGTTTTTAAATAGTTGTTTAGAATATCAATTAAAATAATTCACTGTTAAGTTGTGTGCCTCTCTACCACAAGAACCTAAGTTCCATGAGGGCACAGACCTTGCCAATGTTGGTCCCTGCTGTTCTTCCAGAACCTTGGCCAATGCCCAGCATGTGGTAGGCATTTGAAACATAATAGTTCCAAAAATGAGTAAATGAATGAATGAATATACCAACTCATTTTATAAACTCTAAAATATCCTTTAGAAGTTATAGGTTATTATTACTACTAAAGCCATACTAGAGGCTGCAACTAACTTCCTGTATCTGAGAATACAGAGTGATTAGGAGGGTCTCCTAGGAAGAATGGGGCTTGGGGGCAGGTAGACAGTGGTACAAGTAAAAAGGTACCCATGAGTTCAGATGTTCAAGCAACAAGAAAGAAGAGTCTATGGAGAAGATTCCTGGGGGACAATGCCTAGTACATAGAGATTCACCCTCACCAAAGCTATCACCATCATGATCATCATGGCTACCAAGTATTGAATGTTAACTGTTTGCCTTACACCACAATGAGAAAGGAAGGAACCAGTGTTTATAGCAAGAAAAGTATCTACTTACTCTTAATATCATTTACACACTTATATGCATTCACACATATAAGTGTGCACACACACTTAAACACACCCACCATCTGTTTGAGGTTGAATTCCTTTTCCTTGGATGGACTACTATATTAGTCCAATTTCATACTGCTCTGAAGAAATACCCGAGACTGGGTAATTTATAAAGAAAAAGAGGTTTAATGGACTCACAGTTCCACATGACTGGGGAGGCCTCATAATCATGGTGGAAGGCAAAGGAGGAGCAAAGGCACATCTTACATGGAGGCAGGCAAGAGAGCTTGTGCAGGGGAACTGTACTTTATAAAACCATCAGATCTCATGAGACTTATTCACTATCATGAGAACAGCTTGGGAAAACCCACACTCATGATTCAATTACTTCCGACAGGGTCCCTCTCATGACAAGCAAGCTACAATTCAAGATGAGATTTGGGTGGGGACACAGCCAAACCATGTCAGGTACTTATCAACCAACCCCTATTCATCACCCAATAGAGTGGCATTCAACACCTAGCATTTCTGGCCTGCCCATTTGTAGGCTGCATGAGGTCTTCAGGCAAGAATGATGTCTGCTACCTGCTACACCATTTCAGGGGATGGATCTGGACAAGATCTGAAGTCTCAGTTACTGTGGAACTTAGGTGTACTATACCTCAAGACAACATTAAGTGATGGACATAGGACACAAGCTTTGAAGTGGGCAGGCTAAACCTAACTTCCTCTATTTGAGAATGCAGAGATTGATGAGGAGGGTCTCAGAGGGTGCATGGGGCTTGGGGACAGATAGAGAGTAATGACTATATGGTAGCCCAGGACAGTCTTTGAAGGGAAAAAGAGATGTGTATAAAGAATTTGATGTAAAATTTGTGTATAAAGAAATTGCTGTGCACAGCATGGTATAAGCCTTCTCTATCTCCTCAGTAAAATCTTTAGTAAAATTTATGTTGCTTCTTAAGGTCATGTACTACACTTGAGGGGGGGTTGGGGCAGAGAGAGTTGATCAAATACAAAATCCTGCTTTGGAGCTGATTCAGACTGAACAAAGCAATGGCACGTGGAGACAGCCAACATCTGAGTAACACATGCATATTCTCTTTTTTATTCTTTTTTTTTTTTTTCCAGAAAAGGGGGCTTGCTCTCTTTCCCAGGCTGGAATGCAGAGGCACAATCATAGCTCACTATAACCTTGAATTCCTGGGCTCAAGTGGTCCTCCCACTTCAGACTCTTAAGTAGCTGGGATTACAGGCATGCCACCATGCCCAGTTAATTTTTCAATCTTTTTTAGAGATGGGTCTCACTATGTTGCCCAGGCTGGTCTTGAACTCCTGACCTCAAGTGATCCTCCTACTTTAATCTCTCATAGTGCTATGATTACAGGCATAAGCCACCATGCCCAGCCTGCATATTTTCTTTCAATCCTCACTATTTTAGCTTCTCTATATTAGTCAGTTATGGCCACAACAATACTGCATAACAAACTACCCCCAAAACGGAGTGACTTACAATAAAAAACATTTTCTAGTTCATGGGTCTGCAGGTTACTTTGAGAAGGGCTCAGGTTCAAGCCATAGGTTATCTCCAAGCTGATGATTGGGTTCTAGCCATCACATCTTCCATGTGTGTCTTCTTTCTCCTTAGACCAGACACTATAAAGTACTTGCTTCAATGGTGGATCATAGGATACAAGAACCAAACCAAACCTTGGAAGCACACCAGGGCCTCTACTCATACCAAGTTTATAACATTCCATTGGCCCAAGCAAGTGACGTGGCCAAGTCCAACAACTATTGGATGAGAAAATATACTTCTGTGCATATGTATGGACTGCAGAGTCACATGAAAGATAGAGGGTTTGAAGAATTGTGAACAATTCCATATGCTACAGTCCCATTTTATCCTCTAGGAGAAGCCAAGTTCATTTCCTTGAACAATCCTTAAAACAATCAAGTTGTTTGTCTGAAGTTACAAGCCTTGCATATAATGCACCTAAGTTTGGGACCAGCTTTGACAACACAGCACATATGTTTAGTATGCTGAACTCCTGTGCTAGGTGAACCAAGCCCCTCAGGGAGCTCACTCAGCAGTGTGCAAAGCACCCAAGTTCACCAGAGATCACCTGTCTGCTCAAGGTCACGCCACTGGTTGGTGACAGCACAGACCCTAGAACCTTGTCCTTCTGTTCCTTGTACCATTCTCCCCAGATAGAACCATGTGCATTTGGCTTTAAAACATCACTCTCAGAGATTTCTCCTCTCTGAGGAATTTCAGTCTAGCCAGAGGTTTCCAAAACAGGCCCAGGAAACCCAGAGGTGACAAATAGTTCCGTTTTCACTTCCTTAAAATTTATCCTAAATGTGCCTACTCTGCCAATAGTATCTGCAAAAGGAAGGAGGTGAAGTTCACACCATTCAACGCCTTGGCTGTTGCCATGGAGCCCAGCCAGCCATCAACATGCCAGCAACTCTGCTGCCTTTGCAATGGAATCAAAGAAGGGGAAAATAATCAGCGGGGGAGCAAACTCTTGTTTAAATGCAAATACCTTTGAAAGGAAGCAATTGAGGGAAAAGAAATTATGAAAACCCCAGTAAAGAACATGGAGTCGGGGCTAAGGCTGATAAGCCATGCCATTCCCCCAGCAGGATAGTACCCGTTCCATCTCCTGGCAAAGTGGGAAACGTGTTTTCAGAAGCGATTTGCCAGCGTTACACATCCTAGTCACCCCTAACAAGGTTCTTAGAATGGAGCGGAGAGGGGTTCCTGATGGGCAGAAAGCTTGTCAGAGCCAGGAAATGCTGACAGGAGGGCTGGGCTGGTTTGCACTAAAATTTAAAGCAAAGGAAATGAAGGTTGAGAATTGGGGCCCAGTGGGAGATTCTGAAAGACATCAGGCTCCCCAAAGGAGTTCCCCAGCCTAATGGTGCTCAGCTCTTTCTAATAAGAATGATAGTGTATTTTCGTTTGCTAATCTTGTTTCATTAAAAATAAACAACCACCCATATTTAGCTTAAAATGTGCTAAAGCTCAAGTGTTTAAATGCAAAGGAAATTATATGTTATAATTATATTGTATTGAGGATTATTTTGTCCTGTAACCTTTTAAGGTTACACTAAAGGACATTTTGTGATTCTAACTCAGAGAAAGTGGGCAAAGCTGGCAGGCTTGGGGCGAGAGAAACTGCTGAGATAGTTCTGGTGCCTGGAAGCTCTGAATCACCACCCCTCTCCACCCCATCCCCCAACACTCTGTCCTGAGCCACTCTTGGGCTGCAGGTGTTACATGTAGGCACATAGGTTAAGGGTGTGGATGACCTCAAACCACTGTTATCTGCAACTACTGTAGGAAAAGATGTGGAAAAGAGGTGAGGAGAGCTGTGTCTCCAGTCCCTGAGTTCTCACAAGGCTTCTAGACAGTTCCACGCAGCTTAGCATCAAGGGTATGATCTTCCAGAAGGATTCCTGTAGCTTAGCAAAAAGTGTACCAGACTGGGAGTCCAAAGATCGGAATTAAAATCCTGGCTCTAATATAATCCAGCCATGTAATATGGGGGAAGTCATCTCACCTCTCTTAGCCTTGGCCTCAGTTTCCATATCTGTAAAATGGGGTTGTTGAGAGAGCTAAATTAGATGATCAGGGTTTTTCCTACTGCTCAATGAGCATTTATTAAAGGTTACAAAATGGCAAACTGCAGGCCACATCCTGGCCACAGCTGTGTCTTAATTTGTCCTGCATAATATATTTTAAAAATGCAAGCCAATATATAAAACTCAGGCAATTTCACATAAAAATCCAGGTTTCCTGTGGAAAAAATCAGACCTTGCAACACTGGGACCTACAATGTTATAGTCGCTGGAGTAAGCCACCCTATTTGGAGGGAATATACACTCTCTACTTGGCTGCAATCCCTACCACTCCCTCTTTCCCTAACCAAGGGTCAGTTGCACATTTATCAGAAATATGTTTTCTCTTATAGTAGATAGAAAATTCCTGGAAAACACTACATATTTAATCCTCCTAACAACACTTAGCAATATGCAGCTAACTCTCATTAGGACAGTAATAGGCCATCCTAATTCCTATTTTACAGATAAGGAAGCTTATACTACTTCACATTGATTGGTACTTGTTCAAGGCCACACAGCTAGGAAGTGGCAGAGACCAGATGTGATCCCAGGCTGCCTGCCTGAAAGCCTATGCTTATAAAGTACTTTGCTATTCTGCTGGTCTGTGAAAAGCACCATTAAACATGATTTTATTCAGATCACGACAGGAGATTTAGGGAGACGGTAGCCCACCTGGGTTGCTTTTTCCATATCTCACTGGTTCCTGGAGATAAGTAAGCTACACAAGGATCAAAGCCATGAATAAACAGGAGCAGAGTAAATGAGAGCTGAAGTGGCCACAAAAAGATGATTTAGTTAAATGTCTTCATTTTAAGAAGGAGACACTTGGAAAGGTTAAATGACTTGCCCATGATAACATATTTCTTAGAAATATCAAAGCTAGGGCTACATTTGGGAAGAGGAAGTGAAGTGAATTAGCTAGTCAGGTATAGTTTGGCTCCCAATCAAACTGAGCTTGCAATTGTGTAGATTTTGCATAAAAGAGGTTTTGGGGAGAGCCAGAATTACCTGGGGAATTGCCTCCATTCCATTTTCTTCTATATTCTATCAGAAAAATGGTCCCCCAAATCTTAGAAAGGATTGATTGAAATGTAGCCATTTCATAGTTTCCTTGTAAAAACATGGAATGTCAGGGGAACAAATATCATCAGAGGTCATCTAGGCCAATCTTCATTTTACAGGTGAGAAATCCAAAGCCCAGAGGTGAGGGGACGTGTCTAATGTTGGCTCACAAGTGGGTGCAGAGCCAGACAGGAACCACTTCCCGCTTCAGCTCCGCTTCTGTCTCCATTGGCATGGCTCAGTGCTGCTGTCAGCTTCTCACCCGCTCAGCTTCAGTCTCTTCCTGGGAAGCATTTTAATGATGTTGTTTGGAGCTCTGCACCTCATTCCTTAGGGGTTCAGGGATGGGAAGACAGCTGGCCTAAAAAATGCTCACAGCTGGATTAATAAGAGAAGCAACACCTCTGAGTTCCTGCACTTCGACAGGAGGGCAGGGAACACAGCTGTTTCTCTCTCTGCTTCCCAGATGCTCCCAGTGAGGCGAAGATGCTCCTTACTTTCCTGCAGGAAGGAAAGGAATGAAAATGTTCCTTCCTTTCCATGCATGCTTCATGTTTGTTGTATGAGTCAGATGCCTCTTCCTCCAAGCAGTCTTTCCTGACTCCCCAGAGGATCAGAACTCCCTCCTCTGAGCCTGACTCCCACAATACTCTCAGCAGACGAACTCTGATAGCACACTGATGGACTAGCTATTGCTGATCTCCTTGACTGTATTAGAAGCTGCTCAAAGGCATGGATCCAGCCTGATTCATCTCTCCTCCCCACATCTCAGCAACAGCACACCTTGCACACAGTCATATAATAGTTGCTACCATTTATTCGAAGATTACCATAGACCAGGTTCTGGGCTAAGCACTTTGCATACTTTTTCTTAGTAAATTCTCCTGCCACCCTGCAAGGAAGGCATCATTGTACCCATTTTATGGATGAGAACACTGAAAGTTAACTTGTTCACAGATTTTATTGCAGAATTAAGAAATTCAGGCAGGGCACCGTGGCTTATGCCTGGTCTCATGCCCAGCGCATTGGGAATCCAAGGCAGGAGGATTGCTTGAGCACAGGAGTTTGAGACCAGCCAGGGCAACATACGGAGACTCCATCTCTAAAATAACTTAAGAATTAGCTGGGCATGGTGGCATACACCTGTAGTCACAGCTACTTGGGAGACTGAGATGGAGGATCACCTGAGGCTGGAAAGTCAAGGCTGCAGTGAGCCATGGTTGTATAACTGCACTCTAGCCTGGATGACAGAGCAAGATCTTGTCTCAGAAAAAATATTAAACTAAAATAAATTCAAAACTTGCCAATATGTGTTCCTTCCCCACCCTTCTCACTCAGTCTCTGCATTTCTTCAAAGCCCTCAACATTTTCCGCTTCCTTCTGCCTTGGGGCCTTTACCTGAGCAGTTTCCCTTGTAGCATCACATGCCCTTCTTCACTCAGTTAATTATGATTTTAGATCTTCAGACCTTGGCTCAGAAGGTTTTCCCCAAGACAGACTCTCCCAACCCCTAAACAAGGTAAGGCCCTCTTGTGATATGCTCTCACAGGTTCCCCAATTTCTCCTTCATGGTATTTACCACAGTCTGTAATTCCATGTTTTGTGGGATTGTGTGATTACCATCTGCCTCCTCCACCAGCACAAGCTCCACGAGGCCAGGCCGCTTGTCTGTTTTGTGTCTTATTTTGTCCCCAGTGCCGGGCACAGTACCTAACATAGAATAGATGCCTAAAAAGCATTTATCAAATGAATATCTGACTTCAGAGCACATGCACTAACTATCCTGTGCTGAATAACTCTGAATAAGTGGATGCTAATAAATTATTATGTCAATGAAAGCATGGATGGAAGAGGTGATTAGCCACAAGATTTCAGCTGGGAAAGATCAACTGCTTGGCTCTTAGAAAATATGGAGGCCCAACAAGCTGCTGGTTCACTTTCCAACAAAGCAGACTTCCAGTTTGGAAAAAAAAGAAAACAACTTTGTTTCCCACTTTCTGTTTTCAATAGCTATTGGGAGTCCATGGCTTGAACAGCCCTCAAATGCAAATGAAAGAGCAGGTGTGCTCATATCAGAACTGAGTAATCAGGGCATCTCTGTTAGTTCTTCCTAAGAGCTTTGCACTCTGCCTCCTGAAGGAGCTACTCCATCAGCCCAGCCCTTGAAATGATGTGGGCAATCATTTCTTTTTTTTCAA
>CAUYLG010024559.1:0-45358 GCA_963573385.1 Cacajao melanocephalus | reverse complement strand
TAGCATGGGAAGAAAAGCCAGATATAGGTGAAGGGGAGGAAAGCAGCAAATCACACTGCCACGTGTGTACCTATGCAACAATCTTGCATGTTCTTCACATGTACCCCAAAACATAAAATACAATAAAAATTAAAAAAAAATGGGCTAATACAGAAAGTAATTAAACAAAGTCATGAAATGTGAGAGAGATCTATCTATGATGATAAAGACAGGAAATCATGAAAGTCATTCTAAAATGGAAGTTACTTAACATATTTACAGGGTATATTTAGAAGGATTACTTAAGCAATTTTATTAGAGCTGAAACACATATGTTCCACAGAAAACTCTATGGAAGATGGAGCGAATGAGTACACACATAGTCGATCACTGAGATCCCAGCCACGAGACTTCTTCCTTTCTAATCAGTCTTTTCCTTTTATTCACTTCCATGGTGATGAAGAGTAGAGAACAAAGGATTTCCTGTTTACACAAAAATAATTTGTTGATTACTAGTTCCTAGGCACTTTAAAGGAAAATGAAAAACTACCATAAAAGGCAGTCTAATGACCAAAACTAATTTAAACAAATGAAAATATTGAACATTTTGCTTTTAAAATGCTTAGATGTGGTAAAGGCAGTTCGAGTACAGTCAATTCTCAAATTCAGGAAATTTAACAATCAGTTCTCAATATACCCAAACATCTTTTTACTTCATTGCATAATTTGGGAGATGATAAATTCAGTGTTATTGTTAAGTGGTTAAGTAGAAAATATTTTAAAGCTGTTACAAACAACATAAGAAAAAAATTTAAGTCAATAACAACCACAAAACATGCAAACGTCTATCTTTCTTAGAGGTTAACATACAGCCACTTCTTTCTTTAATGGGGTAAGTGTAATTCAGCCACTAGTTTACTCATTCACAATGTAGATATCAGGATTTGTTTGAAAATCTTTCAGAAGATTGTTTTATTTCTTCCTGCCCTCAGTAGAATATCACATGTAAAAAAAAATCAAATGTTTTTAAGCTCCATGTTAGGCAATGAATTCCACTTATCTCTTTATTTTCTTTTTGAGGGGTGGGATGGTGTCCTGGATCAATTACATCTGTCTCTGTAAAGGAGTAGGGCTATTTAATCATATGTATCACTGATTTTCCACACAATAAAACATCTCAAAGCTTATCAGTGTATCCATTCATGTATTTACTTACTTGTTTATTCATTTATGACCAATATTTATTCAATGTAAGGTCCTGGGCCAACTGTTTGTTTTGTATTCTTTATTTTTTGGAGACAAGGTCTCACTCTGTCACCCAGGCTGGAACGCAGTGGTGTGACCACAGTTTCATTGCAGCCTCTGCCTCCAAGGCTCTTGTGATTTTTCCATCTCAGCCTCCCAGTGGCTTGGACTACAGGAATGTGCCACCACACCTGCTAATTTTTGTATTTTTAGTAGAGATGGGATCTTGCTGTGTTGCCAGTCTGCTGGGACACCTTAGATTCTAAATATTGTAAAAGTCAACAAGGAGACACAACAATATAAGTCCTCTGTCAAGCCTTTTGAAAACAGTTTAACGTAAATGTACCTACACTTCATAAACACAAGCAGATCTATATACCAATATACTGGACATCATCACACTAGAGATGTGAACTGGACTATGAGCCTATTTAAGAAGGAATAAGTGCCTCATAATAACACCTAGAACATATACTGTAGCTGGCAGTTCTAAGAATTTTGAATTTCATAGAAGAAAGGATAAATATAAAGTTGCCAGCACCTTACGTTGCCAAGGAAAGATACATCTCAAAACAAGCTATAATTTATTATCACCTTATTTCCTTAACAAAAGGGTATAAAAACAAACCTCTCTCCCAAAAGGAAAGACTAGATCTTAGTGTAAAATTTGCCATTTATTTCTTATTTTTCAAATATATTTATTTTTAAATTGACTGATAGAATTGTATGTATGTATTAGGTACAACATGATGTTTTGAAGTATATATACATTGTGGAATGGTTAATTCTAGCTAATTCACAATGCATTCTCTGATATAGTTATTGTTTTGTGGTGAGAACACTTAACATACACTTTCTTATCATTTTTGAAAATAAAAATGTATCATTATAGAGTCATCATGCTGTATGAAAGATCTCTTGAGCTTACTTTTCCCCTAACTGTATTCTTCACCTAACATCTCCTCCCCACCTCCAACCATCCCAGCTTTTGGTTCAAACATTCTTGTCTCTAGTTCTGTGAAATAAACTTTTATATTTGCCATATCTGAGTGGGATCATGTAGTACTTGCCTTGCTATGCCCGGCTTATTTCACCTAACCCAGTGTTCTCTAGATTCATCCACACTGTCTCAAGTGGCAGGCTTTCCTTCTTTTTACAGCTGAATAGTATTCCATTGAGTTTGTGTGCCACATTTTCTTTATCCATTTATCCATTGATGGACACTTCAGTTGCTTCCATATCTTGGCTATTGTGAATAGTGCTGCAATAAGCATGAGAATTCAAGTATCTTTTCGATATATTGATTTCATTTCTTTTGGATATATACCAAATAGTGAAATTACGGAATCCTTTAGTAGTTCTATTTTTAATTTCTGAGGAACTTCCATGCTGTTTCCCACAGTGGCTGCACTAATTTACATTCCTACCAACCAGTGTGCAAGGGTTCGGTTTTCTTCACATCCTCCAATACTTTTTATCTTTTGTCTTTTTGATAACAGGCATCCTAATATGAGTGAGATAATATCTCATTGTGGTTTCGATTTGCATTTCCCTAATGATTAGTGATGTTGAGTATTTTTTCAAACACTTGCTAACTATCCATATGCTTTCTTTTGAGGAATGTCTATTCTGTTCCTTTGCATGTTTTTTAATTGGGTTATTTGTTTTCCTTTTTTTGAGTTGTTTGAGTTTCTTTTATATTTTAGACAGTAACCCCTTATCAGAGGTATGGTGTGCAAATACTCTCTCCTACTCTGTAGGTTATTAAAATCAGACATTTAAATTGAATATGTTTAGCTATATGAAAATCTCACTTTGCTGTCTTTTTTTTTCTTATTATTTTCCTTTATGAACACTTCTCTTATTTCACTTTGTAAAGACTCCTTCTGCATTGGCATCAGTCTAAAACCTGCAAACTGGGAAACAATGGCAGAGAAAGCAGGAGCAGTAGCTTTATGATCAGCCAAGAGCTCCATGCCTGGATCTAGCCTCCAGCACATATTAAAGGCAGACCTTGGTCAGGTTGCTTTCATACTCCTCAGCTATAAAATGGGAACTGTAAAAAAAATTTGTAAAGATTAAGTTATATAACCCTTATTTTAAAAGATTACTCACTGCTTTATTGGTGACACCAAGCTTACAGCTATTGTTGTGGCAACATACCCAAAGCTGCATTAGATGATCTCAAACGCCCATGCTTTGGAGTCTATGCCTTCTCTGTCAAGAACTGCGAAGGATATGAAAGTTGCCCCACTTCTAAGCTGATAAATTAGTCTGCCACACTTTCACAGAGGCTGGCAGAAGACACGAGATCCTTGGATTAGACACAAAGTACAGTTAGTTACTCACTGCAAGAACAGTAGACAGAGTAAAAGCATTTGTGCCCATTCCTGATTCTTAGTTCTCATAGAGTGATCCCATGAGGGCCAGGCAACTATTGAAAAACACAGTAGCTACATTCAAAAGAGAGGATCCTACATTTAGGGAACCAGTTTTTTTTTTTAAGTTATTATTCTTTAGGTTCTGGGATACATGTGCAGAACTAGCAAGTTTGTTACATAGGTATACATGTGCCATGGTGGTTTGCTGCACCCATCAATCCGTCATCCAGATTTTAAGCCCCATATGCATTAGGTATTTGTTGAATACTCTCCCTCCCCTTTTCCCCTACCACCACAACAAGCCCTGGTATGTGATGTATGTGATGATCCCCTCTCTGTGTCCATGTGTTCTCATTATTAAATTCCAACTTATGAGTGAGAACATGCAGTGTTTGGTTTTCTGTTCCTGTGTTAGTTTGCTGAGAATGATGGTTTCTAGCTTCATCCATGTCCCTGCAAAGAACATGAATTCATTCTTGTTTATGGTTGGCTAATATTCCATAGTATATATGTGCCACAATTTCTTTATCTTGTCTATTATTGATAGGCATTTGGATTGGCTCCAAGTCTTTGCTATTGTAAATAGTGCTGCAATAAACATACATGTGCATGTGTATAGTAGAATGATTTAAAATCATTTGGGTATATACCAGTAAATGGATTACTGGGTCAAATGGCATTTCTGGTTCTAGATCCTTGAGAATTGCCACACTGTCTTCCACAATGGTTGAACTAACTTATACTTCCACTAACAGTGTAAAAGCATTCCTATTTCTCCACATCCTCTCTAGCATTTGTTGTTTCCTTACTTTTTAATGATCACCATTCTAACTGGTGTGAGATGGTATCTTGATGTGGTTTTGATTTGCATTTCTCTAATGACCAGTGATGATGAGCTTTTATTCATATGTTTGCTGGTCACATAAATGTCTTCTTTTGAGAAGTATCTGTTCGTATCCTTTGCCCATTTTTTCATGGGGTTGTTTTTTTCTTGAAATTTAAATTTCTTATAGATTCTTGAGATTAGTCCTTTGTCAGATGGATAAATTGCAAAAATTTTCTCCCATTCTGCAGGTTGTCTCTTCTCTCTGATGATAGTTTCTTTTTCTGTAAAGAAGCTCTTAAGTTTAATTAGATCCAATTTGTCAATTTTGGCTTTTGTTTCCATTGCTTTTGATGTTTTCATCATGAAGTGCTTGCCCATGCCTATATCCTGAATGGTATTGCCTAGGTTTTTATCTATGGTTTTTATGGTTTTAAGGTTTACATTTAAGTCTTTAATCCATCTTGAGTTAATTTTTGCATAAGGTGTAAGGAAGGGATCCAATTTTAGCTTTCTGCATATGGCTAGCCAGTTTTCCCAGCACCATTTATTAAATAGGGAATCCTTTCCCTATTGCTTGTTTTTGTCAAGTTTGTAGAAGATCAGATGGTGGAGATGTGAGGTGTTATTATGAGGCCTCTGTTCGTTCCATTGATCTATATCTCTGTTTTGGTACCAGTACTATGCTGTTTTGTTTACTGTAGGTTTGTAGTATAGTTTGAAGTCAGATAATGTGATGCCTCTAGCTTTGTACTTTTTGCTTAAATTGCCTTGGCTCTATGGGAGATCTTTTTTGGTTCCATATGAAGTTTAAAGCAGTTTTTTCCAATTCTGTGAAGAAAGTCAATGGTAGCTTGATGGGGATAGTCTATAAATTACTTTTGGCAGTGTGGTCATTTTCACAATATTGATTCTTCCTATCCATGAGCATGGACTGTTTTTCCATTTCTTTGTGTCCAGTCTTACTTCTTTGAGGAGTGGTTTGACGTTCTCCTTGAAGAGGTCCTTCACATCCCTTGTTAGTTGTATTCCTAGGTATTTTGATCACATCAATTGTGAATGTGAGTTCACTCATGATTTGGCTTTCTGGCTATTATTGGTGTATAGAAATGCTTGTGATTAATGCACATTGACTTTGTGACCTGAGACTTTGCTGAAGTTGCTTATCAGCTTAAGGAGATTTTGGGCTTAGATTATGGAATTTTCTAAATATACAATTATGTCATCTGCAAACATAAATAATCTGACTTCCTCTCTTCCTATTTGAATACCTTTTGTTGAGATTCACTCAAGGTGGCTGGCAAAATATTAGGGAAATACTAGAGAAAGTTATAGGTTATAGTCTCAAACCTTTTGAAAGGCCAAAAGGTTTCATTGGGACAGGCTAAAGGCAGCCAATTCATTATGTTAGCATAAGGAAAAAGAGAGAGATGATAAAAGCTTTCCCAGTTAGGTCTGTTTACCCCACATCCCTTTGTCTCTACTCTGTTTGCTCATATAAACTTTGTGCTGAAGGCCCTCTCAGAGGGAGGTCAAAGGGGAATTACCAGTTAATGGTGTTTACTCTGGACCCCAGAACCTAAAACTTTTATCATTTGTAAAACCACTCTTTTAACCATGTTAATTATGCACAAGCATATTGAGTTAGAACCTCTGTTATTCAATCTATCGTGAATAAATGTGAGCAGTTACAGATATTTATGGTTGGTTGGCTGCAATCACCTCTGAAAGCAGCCAATGACCATCTCTAGCCCACTTGAATCACTGTAATCGGTGTGAGAGTTCATTCATTCATCTGTCATTGAGTTAGGGTCTGCAGGACAGGCCTCTGTAGGTGGTAATCGATGTCTTAGGTGGTGTCCTCAATGTGGTCAAGGTCTCACCCTTTATTTCCTTCTCTTGCCTGATTGCTCTGGTCAAAACTTCCAATACCATGTTGAATAGGAATGGTGAGAGAGGGCGTCCTTGTCTTGTGCCAGTTTTCAAAGGGAATACTTCCAGCTTTTACTCATTCAGTATGATATTTTTTGAGTTTGTCATAAATAGCTCTTATTATTTTGAGATACATTTTATCAATACCTAGCTTACTGAGTGTTTTTAGTATGAATGAGTGTTGAGTTTTATTGAAGGCCTTTTCTGCATCTATTGAGATAATCATGTGGTTTTTGTCATTGGTTCTGTTTATGTGATGGATGTTTATTGATTTGTGTATCTTGAACCAGCCTTGCATTCCAGGGATGAAGCTGACTTGATCATGGTGTATAAGCTTTTTGATGTGCTGCTGAATTCAATTTGCCAGTATTTTATTGAGGATATTCACATCAATGTTCATCAGGGATGTTGGCCTGAAATATTCTTTTTTTGCTGTGTCTCTGTCAGGTTTGGGTATCAGGTTGATACTGGCCTCATAAAATGAGTTAGGGAGGAGTTTCTCTTTTTCTATTGTTTGGAATAGTTTCAGAAGGAATGGGATCAGCTCCTCTTTATACCTCTGGCAGAATTTGGCTGTGAATCCATCTGGTCCTGGGCTTTTTTTGGCTGGTAGGCTATTAATTACTGCCTTAATTTCAGAACTTGTTATTGGTCTGTTCAGGGATTTGACTTCTTCCTGGTTTAGTCTTATGAGGGTGTATGTGTCCAAGAAATTATCCATTTCTTCTAGATTTTCTAGTTTGTTTATATAGTGGTGTTTATAGTATTTTCTGATGATAGTTTGTATTTCTGTGGAATCAGTGGTGATAGCTCCTTTATCATTGTTTATTGTGTTTATTTGATTCTTCTCTCTTCTTTATTAGTCTGGTTAGCAGTCTATTTATTTTGTTGATCATTTGAAAAAACAGCTCCTGGATTCATTAATTTTTTTGAAGGGTTTGTCCTGTCCCTTTCAGTCATGATCTGATCTTAGTTATTTCTTGTCTTCTGCTAGCTTTTGAATTTATTTGCTCTTGCTTCTCAAATTCTTTTAATTGTGATATTAGGATGTCAGTTTTAGGTCTTTCCAGCTTTCTGATGTGGGCATTTAGTGCTGTAAATTTCCTGCTTAACAATGCTTTAGTTGTGTTCCAGAGATTCTGGTATGTTTTGTCTTGGTTCTCATTGGTTTCCAAGAACTTCTTTATTTCTACCTTAATTTCATTATTTATCCAGTAGTTATTCACAAGCAGGTTGTTCAGTTTCCATGTAGTTGTGTGGTTTTGAGTGAGTTTCTTAATGTTCCATTCTAATTTGATTGCACTGTAGTCTGAGAGACTGTTATGATTTCCATTCTATTTGCATTTGCTGAGGAGTATTTTAGTTCCAATTATGTGATCAATTTTAGAAAAAGTGCTATGTGATGCTGAGAGGAATGTTCATTCTATTTATTTAGGGTGGAGAGTTCTGTAGATGTCTATTAGTTTTGCTTGGTCCAGAGCTGAGTGCAAGTCCTAAATATCCTCGTTAAATTTATGTCTCAATCTGTCTAGTATAGACAGTGGGTTGTTAAAGTCTCCCACTATTGTTGTGTTGGAGTCTAAATCTCTTTATAGGTCTCTCAGAACTTGCTTCCTAACATTTGCTGTGAAGTGAAATATTATAAATATTTTCTGCTGTTAAGTAAAATTTATTACATTGATGAGTAAATAAACTTACCATTTGCCAAAGAAGGAAGCACTATTGCTACTTTTCAAGGCTGTTCCATATACAAACATCCAGGATGTCAATCAAGACCAAAGACAGTCAATGTGTCTGCTCCCAAGATGTGCAGAAACATAATCAGGCCATGGAGAATGGCTTCCCAACACTTCCTGCTTTTCAATAAACATACTCAATTGACGATTCCTCTTGTCTTCCTAACCAGATGTTTTCCACAAATATTTATATATTCTTGAATATCAACCTTCTTAAAAAGAGAAAAGCAGAGTCACCATTTGTCTCTACTTTCCATCTGCCTATAGTCACTGTTGTACTTTATTCTTCACAACCCTACTTCTTAAAGAATTTCTATGTTTGGCTCTCCAATTACAATCCATTTCCTTTTTTAAAATTATAGAATGTAAGTCAAATACTGAAGAAATACACAAATTACATATGTACAGTTTAATAAGCACCTGTGACCTCTATGCAGGTCTAGAGACAGGACGGCACTGATACTTCCATGATACAGTCATTCTTGTTCCAGATATGTAATCTAGAATACAGAAAGTTGTACACATGTGTCAGAATGTTTATAGCAACATTATTTAACCATATAGAAGTGAAAAAACCATCTGCAGAAGAATGGGCATATGTGTTGTACTCCCTTGTAATTCTCCCTGTCAAAATTCATTCTCTCTTTCATTTGGTATCCAGCATTCTTATTTATATGATAATAATATTGTTACTATTCTCTAAATACTACCAATATATTTTAGTTTTTCCTGGTTTTTGAATTGTATGAAAATAAAATAGTAATTTATATTTTTGTGTCTGCTTTTTTCACTCAATATAATGTTTATGAAATTTATCTTAATTCCTGGGTGTAGCTGAGTTTTACTGCTACAGTTTTTTTTAAAATTCTGTATAGTATTTTATTGTATTTGCCTTCTACAGTTTATTTATCCATTCTTTTGTAGATGATTGCAATTCTGTAATATTAAGCAAGGTTTCTGTAAACGTTCTTATAAATGTGTCTGCAATGCATACAGTAGACATACCTAGAAATGGAATTGATGTATTACTGTAGGGTCTGTGTATCTTCAATGATAATAGATCATGGCAACTATTTTCCAAAGTGGTTATTTTAATCCTGATGCCTATCAGCAGAGAATAAGGCTTTCTGGTTTTATCACATTTTATTTTATTGAAATATAAACATTTACTTAAAACAGATGCTTAACAGTACTTTCTATGGGCCAGGCAATATTCTAAGAACATTTATTTAAACTTTCTAACATAATTAAAGTTAGGTACTACTGCTATCCCCACATTCCAGATAAAGAAACTGAGACACGAAGGTGAAGTGATTTGCTTTACGCCATACTTTTGCAGAGAGTTCAGCTCATGAGATTAGGTTCCTAACCATTCCACTATAAGCCCCTCTTGTCTACCTCATGTTTATTGTGTTCATACTTCAACATTTTTGCCAACTTAGTAGGTATGCAATGATATCTACTGGTGATTTTAATTTGCATTTTTCTCAAAATAGATGAGGTTGTGCAGTTGTTTTTCATATCTTTATTGGGCATTTGGATATTCTCTTTTGAGAATTTCAGGTTCAAGTCTCTCTAGCTCATGTTTTTACTGAATGCTTTGCTTTTTCTTACCAATATGCAGAGTTCTTTCTGTATTTTGGATACAAGCATTGTGTGTGTGTGTGTGTGTGTGTGTGTGTGTGTGTGTATAGGCTTGCATTCCCACTCACTTAATTTGTTCCTTTTAATACACAGAAGGCATTAGTTTTAACAAAGTTAAATGTATCACAGAAGGCATTAGTTTTAACAAAGTTAAATGTATCAATCATTTCCTCTGTGGTTAATGTTTTCTGTGTCTTAGAAATTGTATCCACCCGAGGGTGCATACATATTATCTTATATTACTGTCCATATCATTATCCAGACATTTGTTTTGTTGAGATTTCTAATCCATTACAAATCAGTATTTGTATAAGGTATTGTGAAGGTTACCTTTATGCATCAATGTGGCTAGGCTACTGTGCTCAGTTGATTGTTTAAACACTAGTCTAGATAGTGCTGTGAAGGTGTTTTTATGGATGTAATTAACATTTAGAGTGAGTTGACTTTAAGTACAAGATATTGCCCTCAACAATGTGGTTGAGCCTCATTCAACCAATTCAAGGCCTTAAGAACAACAATAACAATAAAAAAAAAAAACCTGAGGTTTTTCAGAGAAGAAGAAATTCTGTTTCAAGACTGTAATGAAATTCCTGCCTGATTTTCCAGCCTCCAATATGTCCTATAGATTTCAGACTCTGCACTGCAACATGAACTCCTATCTGAGTTTCCAGCCTGCTCGTCTGCAGTACAGATTCCAGACTTGCCAACTACCACATGAGCCAATTTCTTAAACTAAAAGTCTCTTTATATACACATGTGTTTATTCATTCCATTTTTCTGGAGATCTCTGACTGACAGAGATTTTGGTAGAGAGTGGTTCTTGAGGAACAGAATCTTAGGGATGAGTTTTCTGAACTCATTCTGTGGTTCCTGGGATTGTTTCTGTAACATGACCAGATTTAAAGACACTAATGACTCTATTGCCAAGAGTGATGAGGAAACTGAGTCCATGGCATCATGTGGGAACAGAGATGTGCAAAATATTGCCTTTGATTTTGCTGGTTGCTCCTAATTGCACTTGACAAAGTGGGAAAAGAAGAGGTTGAGCTTAGTTCATAAATTTCCAGCTTTGGAGATGCATAAACGGCCAGAAATTTTCTATGTCTGCCCTAAAAGAAAATCTTATATGTGCAGCTGCAGAGCTGAGATTTCTAAAAAAACAAACAAACAAAAGGTAAGTCTCATCCTGTGAGTGGCTGAATTACAAACTACATTGAATTCACAAGCTCACAGGGTGTCTGCTGTTAAAGTGAGGGCATTGGCTGTTAAAGAATGAGCTCCTAAAAATTTGGATAGGGATATACGGACAGATCCTGTTTAAGCTAGGGATATTGGACCCCTAAATTCCAATGCATCCTCTTTGAGAGTAAAAGCAGTTACTTTACTGCCATCTGGGAAGGTCAACCCTGCTTTGCCTGAGGAATCTGTAATGGACTCTCCTGAAGTACTTGCCTTGCAAGAGACTGCTGATTCTCCTCAGGACCCACCCTTCCCACCTGTCTTTGCTTCTAGATCTGTAAGTAGACTCAAGTCCCAGCAGGTTTCAAAAGGTGAAGTAAATGTGTGACCCCTGATGAAGTATGCAATAATTCCAATGAACTATTTGAGTTTTCTAGTTTACATACACAGAAATCTAGGGAATATGTGTGTAGATAGGTATTTGGAGTGTGGGGTAATAGAGAAAGGAGCATAACGTCAGACCAGGTGGAATGTATCAATACGAGTTCACTAAGAAGGTATTCTAGATTCAATGTTGTAGCTTGAGAAGCTGAGAAGGGCCCTGGCAGTTTGACTGGTGGGCTGAAATGTGGACCAAAAGATAGTCTACACTAAGTGCCAGAACTACCTTGAGATACTGTGACATGTTATATCAAAAGACTTAGGAAAATTGAAATGATATGGTGAACTTAGTTATGTAAGATCTGATCAGTGACCCTGGAAGGACACAGACTTTAAGATGGTAAAGAATAAATTTAGAGGGGAGCCCTATGCCCTCGAAGAGGTCTATGGTCAGTCTTATCTATAGGCCAGAAATTAAAATGAGAACTGCTGACGCTGAACTCAGATCCTTAAATGCAATGAGAATGATTGAATTCTGGAGTCACTGGTGCCAAATGATGGCATTTAATCACTAAGGACATGGTAGGCATGTTTACCATAATGAACAGCAGAGTCAAGGCAGTAATCAGAATAATCCAATTCACAGAGACCAATGGATAATTGATCATTGGTGTCCCTACAACTGAAATAAATAGGCCATCTACTAGTCTTACTTGATCGGTATAAGCAGAGAGGTTCATGATCAATTGAAAAGATGTCTAACTTGAATCATCCAAACAGAAAACTATCTCCCCTTATCAATGATCATATTTGAGCCTGTTTACAGACCCACAACTCCTTGAATGAAGGGGAAGCTGGGTCTCCCTGAAGAAGAATCCTACTATACTTCCAAAATTTATTTATTTATGTATTTTAGTATTCCCCAAGGAATCTTCTACCAGGCGACAGTGCACTGTGGAAAATGAAATAATTAGACTTTTTGAGGATTATGTGACATTTTGTCTCTGAAGTGGCACTAATTTCAGGAATGCAAAATGTTACCATGCTCCACCAGTCAGAGTAGGAACTTATAGAGGTCTGATGATCAATGGAGTTTTAACTCAGGCCCACCTCTTAGTGGGCCAAGTGAATCCCCAAACCTATCTTGCCAAAGTGGTTATTTCCCCAATTCTGGAATGTATAATCAGAATAGACATAATCAGCAACTAACAGAACACTCAAATTGGTTCTTTGACCACTGCAGTGAGGGCCATTAAGGGAAGAAGGACCAAGTGGAAGCCAGTAGACCTGTCCCTACATAGGAAAATGGTAAATCAGAAACAATACTGGATGCTTGGAGGAATTTCAGAGATGAAGACTTGAAGGAGAGAGGGCTGGTAATCCTACCATATCACTGTTCAACTCACTTATTGGGCCAGCACACCACAGATGAATTTTGGGGAGAATGACAATGAATTATTGTAAACTTAACCAAATGGTGACTCCAGTTGTAACTGTTGTTTCAGGTGTGACTTCAGTGCTTGAGCAAATTAACACATTTTCTAAAACCTAGACTGCAGCTACTGATCTAGCCAACACCTTTTTTAATCATACCTTTCACTAAAGAGTGTTAGAAATACTTGCTTTCAGCTGGCAAGGCCAGCAATACACCTTTACTGCTGTTTGTTAGGAAATATCAACTCTTAAGCCCTACATTATAATTTCACTTAGAGGGAACTTGGTAATTTTTCTCTTCCACAAAATATCACACTGGTCTATTACATTGATGGCATTATGCTGATTGAAACTGGTGAGCAAGAAATAGCAGCTAAATTGGATTTATTGATTGATACGACATTTGCATATCAGAGGGTAGGAAATAGATCTGACAAAAACTCAGGAGTTTTCTATTTCAATGAAATTTCTAGGTGTCCAGTGAGTGTGGGCCATGTGAAGGTCTCCCTTCTTGGTTAAGATAAGATGAAAAATAAGTTGTTGCATATGGCCCCATCTATAACTAAAAAAAAAAAAAAAAAAAAAAAAAAGACAAGCACAATGCCCATTGGGACTGTTTGGATTTTGGAGGCAACATATTCCTCATTTGGATTAAATATGCTACTCTAGCCTATTTCCTGAGTAACCAGAAAAGCGGCTAGTTTTGAGAGGGGCCCAGAACAAGAGAAGGGTTTGTAACAAGTCCACATTGCCACAGATTCTTCACCACTTGACGCATGTGATCCAGCAGATCTAACGGTGGTTGAAGTGTTAGTGACTGTTTGAAGGCTTCATCAGGCATCCTTGCAGGTGAACCACAGCACAAAGTCTTAGGATTTGGGGGGAAAATCCTGTCATTCCTCTTTGGATAACTATGCTTCTCTTAAGAAACAGCTTTTGGCCTACTACGGAGCCTTAAAGGCCAAATGTTTAACCATGGGGCACCAGGTTACCATGTAACTTGAACTGCCTATCATGAAATGAGTTATATCTGACTCATCATGCAATAAAGATGGGCATGTACAGCAGCACTTCGTCATCCAGTGGAAGTGACATGTGTGAGACTGGGCTTGAGTAAGCCCTGGAGGTACGAGTAAGTTACACAACACAGTGACGCAAATACTCACAGTCTCTGCTTCTGCTACGTTATTTCTGTCACCCGGCCTAAACCTGTGATCTCTTGCGGAGTTTCCTACCATCAGTTGACTAAGAAAGAGAAAACTTGGGATTGATTTACAGATAGTTCTGTGCAAAATTCAGGTGCCATTCAAAAGTGTAAGTGTATAGCTGTGGCACTATAGCTCCCTTCTGAGACACCCTTGGACAGTGGTGAAGGGGAATCCTACCAGTGGAAAGAACTTCAAGCAGTGCATCTGGTTGTTCATTTTGCTTAGAAGAAGAAATAACTGTAAATACGACTGAATACTGCTTCATACTGTGGTTAATGGTTTGGATAGTCTGAAACTAAGAAACATAACTGGAAAATTGAAAAAAAAATGGAGATTTGGAAATTTGGCAAGAGGTAGGTAAAGAGATTTTTATGAATTGGGGAAAAACACATTTATGTTCCACGTGAATGTTCACCAATGAATGACCTTGGCGAAGGAAGGTTTAATTGTGGTTTCTTATTACAGGCGAATAGGATGACCTTTTCCGTGTATACCAGTCATCCTCTTTTCCAGATACTCCATTATTTCTTCAAATATTCCCTGTACTCCATTTTCTCCTTTTCTTCAGGATTACAAGATATATGTAAGGCTTTTCTCACTGTGTCCTTCCTATCTTTTAATCACTCTGCTCTATTTTTTTGATTTTTCTTCTTTTTTGGTGTCATCATTATAATTTATGGATACTTTCTTCTAACCTAGCCTCACATTTACTACTAATTATCTTTTCTGTTTTTACAATATGCCGTCATATCTATCCGTTGAGATTTTTCATTTCAGTGGTGTATTTTTCAGTTCTTAAACTTTTCTTGATTCTTTCTAAATTTTTTGTGTCAGTACATATAATTTCCTCTCTCACACACGTAGTTTCAAGTTTCTGTTTTCTTCTTTTATGCATAGTGAACATCATTTTAGTATCTGGTAATGGCAATATTTATAGTCTTTATTTTCTTCTACTTATTGTTTCTGATTTTTATTGCTTATACAACTTATTTCCTTTTATGCTTAGTTATATTTAATTGTATGCTACTTGTAATTGAAAACAAAGTATTTATGGGACTTCCTTGAGGCTTAGGATATATGTCCCTTCCTCTAGAAATGATTAGCATTTGTTTCTCTCAGCTGTTTAGGAGCACTATTAGTTCCATACTACTTTAAATTTATAGCTTATGGTTTCTTGGAACATGATGCTAAAAAAAATAATGTGGGCTACAGATACAGCAGCCATGGTTATAATATCTCAAGATAGTTTTCTTAATGTACAGTCTCTTTAATCTGCTTAGTACCAGTGTAGATTTTCTGCAGATCCTGTGTTTGGTGGATCTAGTTCTTTCCTGATCTGAAGATATAGTGATTTAGGGTGCAAACTTACCCTAAAAGTGTAGTGTATTGTGGTACCAGCTTTAAGGTAAGTGGTTTCTTATTACATTTTTTATCTTTAACAGGCTCTTAACTAAGATTTCTGCTCCCTTACTCTACAAGTTCATCAAGATCATAGCTCAGTTTTATAGTTTTGTTTTAATCATTTCTGGGTGCTAAAACAAAGTACCATAGACTGAGTGGTTTATAAACAACAGAAATTTATTGCTCATGGTTCTAGAGGCTTGAAGTCCAAAGTCAAGTCAGTGGCAGGTCAATGTTTGGTAAGGGACCACCTTCTGGTATAGGATTAATTGTCTTTTCAATATGTCCTCATGGTGGAAGGGATTAGGCCTCTCTCTGGGTTCTCTTTCATAAGAGCCCTAATCGCACTCATGAGAGTTTCACCCTCATGACCCAACCACCTCCCAAAGGCACCATCTCCTAATACCGCCACTTTGGGCATAAGATTTCAACATATGGACTTTGGGGAACACAGACATTTAGTTTATAGCAAGTTCATTTTATCCTGGATAAAGGGCTTCTGGGCCAAAGCAGGCTTTGAGTGTCCATTTACCTCTTTGGGTTCTTTTTTTTCTCATATGTTTTGAGCTGGCAATTATTTACTATATTGTAAGCTTTTCAATACTAAGAAAATATTTTATGCAATATTTTTCCTTGTTTTTGGTCTAAGGGGTGTGTGTGTGTGTTTGTGTGTGTGTGTGTGTCTGTGTAAGTAGCTCAGACTGCCATGACTAAACAATAAAAGTATTTTTCTTTTTCAAGCAGGATACATTTGAGTTTAGGAAAAGTTGAAACTTTTCATGCAGCAATGAAGAGCTGGCAATCATATGCTCCTAAGCTGTCCTTTCATATTTTAAACCAATAATGCAATTCAGGTGATTTTCCTTTAAAATGATTTTTTTTTGGCATTTTAAATGGTAACTGTAGTGAGAAGGAGGAGTCCAAAAAATCCAAGTTAAGACTAAAAATAAAATCAGATCAACCATTTTAATATGTCCTAACATGGCACTGAATTCATAAACAAGAGTGTAGATAGATCTTTGGAGCCAGAGACAATTATATACTGTAAGTAACACTGAATATGTAGGTTGGAAATCCAACTCATGAGCTCTGTCACTCTGATGAAAGGGTTATTGTCATGCTCTCAGAACAGAAATAGGACTCACATTAAATGATAGTTGCAAGGCTGAGCGTGGTGGCTCACGCCTGTAATCCCAGAACTTTAGGAGGCTGAGGTGGACGGATCATCTGAGGTCAGGAGTTTGAGACCAGCCTGGCCAACACGGCAAAACCCAGTCTCTACTAAAAATACAAAAAAATAGCCTGGTGTTGTGACACATGCCTATAATCCCAGCTACTCGGGAAGCTGAGGCAGGAGAACTGCTTGAACCCAGGAGATGGAGGTTGCAGTGAGCCAGGATCACACCACTGTACTCCAGCCTGGGTGACAGAATGAGACTCTGTCTAAAAAGAAGAACAAAAAAGATAGTTTCTTCTGTATCATTCATACTTTCTACTGTGAGTTGAATAATTAAATTTAGCACATGGTAATTTCATATGTATTATAGTATCACTGCCTGTAACTATCAGAAAGAACTCTTGGTTAATACATGAAACATGTCTGACTTTTACTGTCGTTTTGGTTTTAACTCATTTCTGTACATAAAGAATTTGGCAAAGAGTTACAGAAGAGCTAATAAAATAATAGAAATAAAAATTACAAGTTAAGGTAAAAGGCTAAGGAAACAAGGGATTATTTCGGGGAAATAAGTGGCTGAGGGAAAGACAGCATTTATCTGAGAAGAGATGTTAGCAGAGGATTATTTTTTGTTTGAATATACTAGTTCTCAAATTTGGCCTTATATTGAAATCACCTGGGAGCTCTGAAATACTGATGCCTTAGCCTTATGCCCAAGGGTTTTGATTTAACTGGCCTGGGATAAAACTTGAACATCAGGAATTTAAAAAACTCTTTGTGTGATTCTACTGTGCAAGAAATAATTCACTTTAAGATTACTTTCAGAAGGAAATTCCTGTACTAAAATAAATCAATTTATGAAACTTAAGTTTAACTATTCTGGTATTCAGATATATCATGATGCAGAAAGTAATAGAAGGTGAGATTTCTGGATTTTTGCTATACAAATAACAAAAGAAATAGTGCCTCGACAGTATTGTGAGGAATTTCAATTTGATCAAAAAATACTTCCTTAGAATTTGGCTTGCAAAATCCTGGAACGGTTAGCCAAGGCACATTGTAATATCTTGTTATTGTTCATACTAACTCCAGGAAGTTTTGCCTCTTAGGCTCTAAATTTAGGCAGAACTGGGCTTAAATTTCTACTACCAGACTTATTAGCTCTATAACCCTTGGGGAGATTAAATTCCCCATGGCTTAGTTTCTTCATTCATTCAATTATGAAACAAATATTTATAAATGATACCAGGAAGGCACCGTACTGGGCACACAGCAATGAAGAAAGTAGTGTACCAAATGGGATTGCAAACCTATCTTGTCAGGTTATTTGTAAGGATAACATGAGAACCATACATAAGGTAGTTAGGAGAGTACCTAGTTATTATTATTATTAAGATTAAACAAATACTTAAAATTATGTATAGTATTATTTCAAAGGGGTTGGTAAAATTGAATTCAAATTAAAAAACAATGGGATTTTTTTATTAATGGCCTGTAATGATGATTACACATTTGGTACCCTCTGTCTTTCAAATAGGACTTAAAACAAACAGAAAAACGAAGTATAGGTAACCCCTCAAAGCAAGAAAAATGAACAACAAAACAGAAAACACATGACATATGTCTTGGGACTCTGAGCAAACCAGATGGCTCGAAAACACACTAGAGATGATTCCCAGTATGTCCCATACAGGAAATAATGAATCTCTGTTCTGCTGAATGCCCTTTATTTCTTAGAAAAGAGGATGTCACTGATAAAAAGAAATAAAATTCATTTATGTGAACTCTACATCCTAAAGCATTAGCACAGAAATGTGAAGCTGAATGACTGATTTAAGAACAGTATGTCTAATTAAAATGTAGAGAAATCTTAAATTGGATGTTCTTCGGATAAAGCAAAAAATGAAAGCAGAAAAGTACACAGGAACATCTGTGCTATCCTTTAAGATGTGGCCAAATACTTCTAACTGAATAGAACTTTGGAGTAGAAATCTATTACATAAAACCAACAAATATCTACCGAGATTTTTATTGCCCGTCATGACTGGGAACATTGGAAATGTAAACCATCTACAGATATCAAAATGTATCCTATAGTTGGATACTTAAACTTTCAAGGAAAATCCGTGTTAGAGCTATTAATATAGTGAAAACATTAGAATTTTCTTCAGATTATTACAGCTCCTGGCATTTAGTATATTCTTGCCAGCATTATTTTCTCCTCCCTCTCTTCACTGCCTTTGCATGCTGTCTCTGGGGTAGCCTCCCATGCAGTAAAAGATGCCAGGAAGGTCAGGGCAGACAAATACTTCACCTAAATGTTGACTCTTTCCTCAAGGTCTCTTCTGCCAGTAGATTGTGCAGCAAAAGGGACCAATTGACATTAACCTGCTCTTCCATTTGCTTTCTAAAAGGCCTGCGTGTGCACAGGCAATGGGAAATGGCCCTCCAGTTAATCTAAATTAGTTGTTAAATTGCCAAAAAATCTCCAGTCTGAATACTTTCAGGCCCATGTTTTATGGTGCAGAGATATGCTCTGACTTTCTAATGCTTGCTGATCAGGGTAATAAAGACAGTCTACATTAAAGTTGTTAAGGACTAAATTGAGAACCTCTGAAATTCATATGTTTAAGTCCTAACTACAAAGTGACTCTATTTGGAGATAGGATCTTTAGAGAGGTAATTAAGGTGAAATGAAGTCATAAGGATGATGCTGTAATCCAACAGAGCTGGTGTCCTTATAAGGAGAAGGAGAGACACTAGATTATTCCTCTTTCTGTGTGAGCACAGAAGAAAAAGCCATGTGAAGACCCAGCAAGAAGGTGGCTGTCTGCAAGCCAGGAAGAGAGACCTCGCTAGATACCGGTTTTGGCATCTTCACTGTGGCCTTCCAGCCCCCAGAATTCAGAAACAAATGTCTGTTGTTGAAGCCACCCAGCCTATGGTATTTTTTAATAGCAGCCTGAGGCGACCAATATGAAGGTCATAACTCTTTTGACATTCTGTTTTAAAACTGCTTATGTTAGTCATTGAAATTAAAAATCTGATTTTTCAAAGATTATCTATATCAGCGATAAACTTTGCTGAATTCAGTTTACTGGAATGGAAACTATTAAAAAATATAATAACGGAGAGAGAATGAGATACCAATTGTGTGAAATTATATTCATACCAACTTTTCCTAATATAGATATTCCACGGAATATTTAAAATGAGAAGCAACGGACCATACTTTGCTAAAACTGAATTACCTGTGTGTTCTTGAGATGAGTTCAAATTTGGATAGCTTAGCAGCTATGCTATACAACCAACCCTCTTTCTGCCTACACTCACGGTGCTGGTGGGCAGCGGGGCGGTCCATGTCTTTAAAGGGTTCCTCCTTCATAAACTGTACTCCTCCCTCCCTGCTTCAACAAGTCAGCTCCTACTGTTTCCTTCCTATTTTTCATTCTTGACCTCTTGATACCTTACTCAGTATTTTTTCTGTTTGCTATAAATAAATGAGAATAAAATAAAAAAGAGACAAAGGATGTTACAATTCTCAAATTTAAAAATGTAGATTATTGACTTTGTTTTTTTATCCACTCTAAAAATTAAGAAGATAAATGTTTAAGGGCACACTATTGTATTTTACAGTTCTGTACTTAATTGAACAATGAATATTTATCAAAAACCTACTTTGTGTAAGAGTTGATAATATGTGCTGAATTTATGCTCCAGGAATTTTCTTACTATGTGGATGTTAACATTATGTCACTGGAAAATCGGAGGTTAGTGAGAAATGCAGAACTATGTTAGAGAGCAGCACACACACACACACACACACACACACACTATTTAAAGAAAACCTAAATTAATAAATGTTGACACTAGGGCTGTATATAAATACTGTACCTCTTCATGGCTTGTTAATAATCACAGTAAAAATAAATTTAAATAAATTGCTTTTTGCCTTGGGCTTTTTTTTTTCATTCCCTGTAATGATCATTTCTGTCACTAAATCCAACCAATACTTCTTGATAGAGTCACAGCAGACAGAGGGAGTGGGATAAAGTGGAAATGTTTGGATCAATCCAATTAAAAGTTATAAAAAAATTTACATCTTCACAATAAGTTGGCAGATTGGCTTTTTAACTCGTTTGGCCTCCAGTAAACATTGAGAGATATATCCAGCTGCTGTTGCAGCCACTAATTGTCAATATTTGTCTAGTAATGAAGATAAATTTACAGATTTTCCATTCTAAGAAACTTGAAAAGCACAGCTGATTCAAGGAAGTCAGAGCTTTGTTCATTTATCCATTCACAGAGTGAAAAAATACTGCATAATTTCATTCATGCAGAATCTAAAAATGTTTGTCCCATAGAACTAGACAATATAATGATGGTAACCAGGGGCTATGGCAGTTGTAGGGGAAGAGGGGACGTTGAGATGTTGGTCAAAGAATACTACATTTCAGTTAAATACAAGGAGTAAGTTCAAGAGATCTATTGTACACCATGGTAACTATAGTTAATAATAATGCATTGCATTCTTGAAAACAATTGAGAGTGAATACTCTCATCACAAAAATGGAAACTATGTAAGATCATGCATATGTTAATTATCTAGATTCATTCCACAATGTACATATACTTCAGAACACCATGTTGTATGTGATAAATGGATATAATTTTATCTATCGATTTAAAAAATAAAAACAAAGATAGAGTTTTTAGCAACGATTTCAAAAACAATTTCAAGAGTGGCATAGTGATTCTCTTACATTTATTAGGCACATATTGTTCCAATCATTACTCTCATTCTGGTTATGACTGCTAATAATGTCTATAAACATGTACATTCAGATTACATTGTCGTAAATCTTCAGAGCATTAATTGGTCTCCTGCAGAGCCCTCACATTGAGCACTGAAAAGAAAGCATCACCCTGCAGTTTCCATCTTTTCTCCATTCTGTGGTCCTCAGTCAAAGCCACACAGCCTTTTGCACCCCTTTCAGTACTCAGTTCAGGTTTGTGTAAGAGAGGCTTCTATTCTTTTTATATGGACTACATTCAGCGTTGTTAGTTACAGAGATTAGGTATCAAGAGACATGGATTCTGGCCTGATATCTCTGCAATAAAACTTAGAATTTATTTAGGTGAACACCTCATTTTACAGCAGATGAAAAGAAGGTATTCTAGAGGCACCCATCTGGGGACCTCAGAAGAAACTCTCTTAACCTCTGTTCAGTACTTTTCACTTCACAAGGGAGCTTCCATTCCCTCAACTCTTGGTGACTCTCCACCTTTCATAGAATGAAGACTCACTGTCTTCATCTATGAAGTGAAAATTATAAGACAGGTGTTTTGCAGAATTGTTGTAAAGAGAAAATGCTCATAAATGTTCATGAGGAGTATAATGTACTGCATATTCAATATATATTCATTTCACCATCATGCAGAAAGGATCAGCCATGTTCAGTGCAGCAGCAGCAGAAGCAGCAGAGAGCCTGTCAGAGCAGGCCTTTCAAGACCTCTCACATGTTCATGCTGGGAACAATTTTTGCTAATGAATATGATCTGTTGGAATAAAATTGAGTTTATCTTTAATAACATGGTTATGAGTTGCCATATTTTACAGATCTTCGCCCTAATTATTTAAAGTGTGTGGAGTAGAGTATTAATCTGAGTAACATTAATATAGAATTGGTGGCTTCTCTGATGTTATCACTTCTATATTTGGTGGCATAAATAACATGATAGGATGGAGTGATGGTCTGTTCACAAGTATTGTGTGCTTGTCCTGTCTGCCTGCCATCATGTGACCTGGACCACATTGATAAACTACTCTAAAACTTATTTCTTTTCATGTAAAGTGTAGGCCGCAGAATTACTATTTTAAAATTCCTTTCTAGTTCTATGGTACAGACAAATCTCAGTTATGGTAATCCTAAAATGTTTGTGGTGCTATATGGCATTTTCTGTTAAAATAGATTGTCTTTGAATTAAAGGTGCTAAAATTCCAAGTGATAGAGCAGAAAAGCCTTAAATTAGTGGCAGTGGGTTTTCTCTGACAATAAAATGTTCTTGCTGAAAATTTTCAATAGCTGTAGATTAAAAACAAGCACTAAATCAAAATTTACTTAGTATGTTCAGAGACACTTTAAAACCTATTAACAGCCCAACCGAATTTAATTAAATATCGTGAGTAATAAAAGAGAGGCCCAGGGTGAATGCTGAGAACGCTTAAGGATTATTCCTAATTTGAAGATTTGACTCTTGGTGAGTGAGGAGCTGGGTTCCAACTGCAAATGTGCTGAGTTGATTAAAGATGCTAAATTTTCATCTATATGGCAACATAAATGTTGCATTGCATTTTTTTTTCCCAGAATATCTGAGACAGCCTGACACTGCCTGGAGGAGGATAGAATAAGCTTCTATCCAGCACTTGCCTCCCAGGGTCCCCTCCCTAGCTAGATAAGTGAGTCTGCTGATCTAGACATATCCATCTCAGTCTGGCTCCATGATACCCAAGCAAAGAGCATATTTGGCCTTAGGTAAACTTGCAGTTTTGAATTCTGGCTCTGGCTACTTAATAGCTATGTGAATTTGAGCAAGTCAATTAACCTGTCTGATCTTGTTTCTACACCTTCAAAACAGTGAAAGAACGGAAAGCTTTAAATTAGTGGCAGTGGGCTTTCTCTGACAATAAAATGTTCTTGCTGAAAATTTACAAATAATATATGAATAATATAAAAGCAATAGCACCTTTACTAACAAAATCCAAAATATTAAGATCAATTAATTCTTAAAAATGACCGTTTCCCTAGGATAAAGTCCTAACATTGCAACCACCTCTCCAAACTTGTAAAAGTAAATCAAACCTGTAAGTATTTTATCTATCTCTCAGATATGCAAATATTTGATCATTTTCTTAAGTCACTAAATGGTCACCTTAGCTTCTTATTCATCCTTCTGTGTTGTTTCCTTTTGTCCTTTGTGGGGAGCCTCAGGGAAATTGTCCGTGTAATGGGGTATTGTTCACATGCATAGTGTTTGCTTCTTATGGGATCATAGAAGAATAAAGGATTATGTTTAGCATTCTTACACAGGATAGACTAAACCATCAAGTATATTTCTGGAAGATATTGTTTATAGTGAGGGAAAAATGAGCAGATCTACTAATTTCTTGGCTAATGGCCCTTTTATTTAGGAAACCAATGAAAAAATGTTAAGGAGCAATTTTCACTTTGATATGTCAATAAAATAAAACAAAATTGCAATTGGATTTCACTGTGAACTCACAAGTTCTGCCTAAGGGAGAGTAATGAAAAGCCCAAGAATACCCTCTTAGGTTTGTTACAACTGGTTCATCCCTGAAAATCTGGGCTGTGAAGTGAGGGCAACCCCTCTCTAAGGGAGTTCTGAGCCCAGCAAGAGTTGGCACCCCAAATTTCCCATTTAAGGAAGGGAGGGTTGGGAAGCAGAGTGAGGACTCTGAAAGCTGGTGAGACTCTTTAACTAGTTTTTATATCTTGGTGTCCTGAAATGTTGGTCCAAGTGCCATAATAAAGCAATTAAGTGTGCCCAAAATACAGATTCTAAAAATAAAGTTGCAGATTCAAGATTCTTATAATAAAATCTTGAAAACCTGTTTTTTTCATATTTTAATACACAGCAAGCAAACTTTGTGTTTTCAAATTTGTGTCCACTGATGCAATTAAAATGGTTTCCACTTACCAAGGAGGAGCTCACCTAGCTATTAAAATGAGTCCTTCTTTAAAATAATTTTACCCAGAAGTGTTTGGAGACCAGGCACTGTGGCTCACACCTGTAATCACAACATGTTGGGAGATTGGGGCAGGAGGATCACTTGAGCCCAAAATTTTGAGACCAGCATGGGCAATGAAGCGAGAACGCCCCTTCTCTACAAAAAATAGAATTCCTGTAGCTCCAGCTACTTGAGATGCGAATACGGGAAGATCCCTTGAGCCCAGGAATTCGAGGTTGCAGTGAGCTATGATCATGTCACTGTGCTCCAGCCTGAGCAACAGAGTAAGACTCCATCTCTTGAAGAAAAAAAAAAAAAAAAAAAGAGGAAATAAAAGAAAAAAGAAAGAAAATGTCTTGAAAAGAAACACCCTTCATATAATGGTAAGAAAATCGATGTTTATGACAATTTGCTTTTTCCTTTCGCCCTGTCTCCTTGATTATGAGCCACGCATCTATTGAAAATCTTACTTGCTATGATGGATAATCATTTTGAGTTATCTTTCAAAAATCCAGCTCCATCCATATCCCTGCAAAGACATGACTTCATTCCTTTTTAAGACTGCATAGTATTTCATGGTGTATATGTACCACATATTTTTTATCCAGTCTATCATTGACAGACATTTGGGTTGATTCCATGTCTTTGCTCCTGTGAATAGTGGTGCAATGAACATATTCATGCACATATCTTTACAATAGAATGATTTATATTCCTTGGGGATATGATGAGATTACTGGATCAAATGGCATTTTTTCCTCTATGTCTTTGTGGAATCACCACAGTGTCTTCCACAATGGTTGAACTAATTTACATTCCCAACAATAGTGTAAAAACATTCTTATCTACAGCCTCATCAACATCTGTTGTTTCTTGACTTTTTAATAGGAAACCAAATACCACATGTTCTCACTAATAAGTGCACATGTATCCTGGAACTTAAAATAATTTTCTGAAAATTAAAAAAATCTAGATTAAAAAAATACTATCACCAAATACCTAATCATATTTCTCTAAAATTCACTTTCCCTTGAATTAAAGGAGTGATATATTTTTACCTAAATAATTTGTTATAGATTCACGATAGTAACTGCTTGGTTTCCATTCTTAGCTGGACCATCGACCTTTTTCATAACTCTTTCTCTTGTGTTTAGCCAGCTCACTGGATGATTCAGTTAAAAAGTTATTCTGAATTGTATTGTTGTTCACAACAACGCACTCTCCATAAGCAGCTTTTTCACGCCCTGTGTTGCAAGACATTCAACAAGAGATGCAAAAGGTAGGAGCCTCATCTCATCAATTCTCTGGAGTTCTTCCAGTCTGCTAACTTCTGAACGATTATTATTTGCCTCCTCCCAACACCTCTCTATTGAATCGGCACTGATAAAAATCTCCAAGTCTTCTATGTAAAGATTGATTTCCAAAGTACATTATTTATGAATGGTAAACTTTCTATCTTTATCTGAAGATGCCTTTCTTTTCCTTACTACTGATTTACGATTTAGCTGAATGTAGAATTATAGGTTGACAGCTATTTCCCCTCCAACTTTTGAACATATTATTTTATTTCTTCTGATTCCTATTGTTGCTGAAGATAAGTTTGTTATCGACCAAACTGCTGTTCCTTTCAAGGTAATCTGTTTTCTTTAACTACTTTTAACTCTTGATATTTGATATTCTGTGGTTTCATCATGATGGGATTCTTTAGATTTGTTTTTATTTTCTTCGATGATTATCATGTTTCTTCAACCAGAATACATGTGTTTTCTTTTATTCTGGAAAATCTTCAACCATTTTCTCTTCAATCATTGCCTCTATTCAATCTGAATTATTATCTTTTCAAATACTTCTTTTATATCTGGAACTCCCAAATGATAAATGATATACTTTCTCATTTTATTTCTTATGTCTTTGATTGTACTAGTTTTCTATTTCTGTATAACAAATTACTCCAACCTTAGTGGCTTAAACAACAATATTTGCAATCTCAATTTCTGTGGGCCATGAATTCGGGTGTGGCCTAGCTGGGTTCTCAGTTGCTGGATCTGTCACAAGGGTGCAGTCATCTCCAGGCTCAATGGGGAAGGGCTGTTCCTTAGCTGATTCATGTGGTTGGTGGGTTCTTGCAAGCTGTTGGATGGAAGCCTTAATACCTCATCAGCTGTAGATGGAGAGCCCCCTTGGCTTCTTGCCACATAGGACTCTTCACAGGGCATCTTACAGTATGGCAGCATGCCTCCCCAGCAGCAAGGGAGAAGGCAAGAGAGCACATCAGCAAGAGAAAGCCCTAGCAGATGAAAGGCACAGACTTATGATCAAATCACAAAGCTGACATCTCATCACTTTATCTATACTGTATTGTTAGAAATAAGTTGCATGGTCCTGCTAACAACCAAGGAAGAAGGATTATGCAAGAGCTTAAATACTAGAAGGCAGGAGTCACTGGGGCCAAGTCATACCAGTCTTTCTTATTTTCTGCTTCTTTATCTGTTTCTCTTCTTTCTAAATGCTTTCCTTCTGTCTATTATCCATGTCACTGCTTCTAATTTAAATTACCTCTAATCTGCTATTTAAAATACCCATTAATTTCTAAATCACCTTTTCTGGTGTATAATATACTTAAAGTAAAATGCACTCCATTTTAGTATATATTTCTGAGTTTTGAAATTTTATATAACCTGTAAATGTCACTGCAATCAAGATATAGAGCATTCTAACACCCCCAGAAAGTTTCTTCTCAGTTTATTTCCTCCGAATATTGATCATAGGCAACCATTGGTTGGCTTACTATGACCAATAGAAATTATACTTCTTTTCCAGGATTTTATTTGTCTGCCCATCAATTTTAATTATTTTTCAATTTTTAAAGAATTCAGTGACTATTTGAGGCATATTCTAACAGGATTACTGTGATAGTTGTGCAATTCTACACAGTTACTAAAAATTATTGAGCTGTTTCCTTACAGTGGTTGAATTGTTATTTGTTTGTTTGTTTTTGTTTTTTGAGATAGTGTCTTGCTGTTTCACCCAGGCTGGAGTGTAATAGCACAATGATAGTTCACTGCAGCCTTTAACTCCTGGACTCAAGTGATCCTCCTGCTTCAGCCTTCCAACTAGCAGGTACTATATAGGCTTGTGCCACCACACCTGACAAATTTAAAACAACTTATTTTTTTTAGGAGAGAAAGGGTCTTTCTCTGTTGCCTAAGCTGTTCTTGAACTCCTGACTTCAAGTGATCTTCTAGCCATGACTTCTCAAAATGTTGGGAATACAGGTATGAGCCACTGCACCTGGCTTCAAATTTTCTGATACATAAATTGTATGTCAGTAACACTCTTAAAGTCCTTATAAAAATTTTGTGACTATATTTATTTTTAGAAATGTTATTTGATTGTATTTTAAATTTTCATAGTTACCTATTCTTTCAATGGAAATATTTCATACTTGTCTATTCTTTAATTACAGTTTTTTATTCTTCTTAAAACTTCTCTAAGAGTTTTTCATATACTTGCTTTATGATCTCTGTCCTATTATTTTATTTGTCCTAGTTCTTAGGGTGACAGTCTCTCTAATTTCTGACTTGTAGATTTTTCATTCATTTTTTTTTTTTTTTTTGAGACAGAGTGTCGCTCTGTCACCACCCCCAGGCTAGAGTGCAGTGGTGAGATCTCGGCTCACTGCAACCTCTGCCTCCCAGGTTCAAACGATTCTTGAGAGGTTCAGCCTTCCAAGTAGCTGGGACTACAGGTGAGCATCACCACTCCGGGCTAATTTTTTGTATTTTTAGTAGAGACGGGGTTTCACCATGTTAGGCAGGATGGTCTTGATCTCCTGTCCTCATGATCCGTCCACCTCAGCCTCCCAAAGTGCTGGAATTACAGGCGTGGGCTCTTCATTCTTATGGTTTGCTTCATTATAAAATGTACAATTTTGCATTGTCAGTTCTTTTTTTAGCAGTTGTTTTAGTTGTGGGAGTACCTTGTGTCTTGTGTTGTAAAAGTGTCCTATGGAAAAGTTCTGATATTTCTGTGTCAAGTGTTTTGTTAATTCTCAACCATGTAGGTAGTATATATATGTCTGTGTCTCAGGAATTACTGTTTGTCTTTCTCTATTAGCACATTGCTCTGTGCTAATAGAGAACTTTCTCATTGTGTTCTCATCCAGGTATACAGCTTTTTAATTTTCTTTTTAAGAGATAGGGCAGTCCTTTGAGGCCCTCTCTGCCAGAAGCTCTGTCTCCAGGCCTGCATGGATATTAAAAATCTAGGATCCAATCCCAGGGCCGATATATGAATCTGAGCCCCCAAACTCCTAGCAAAATATTAACTTCTACTTCTCATTATGTGTCTGAGTTCAATCTTCTTTTTGGCATTTTGAGTGTTTTTTCCTTTTTCTTTTGAGCTCAGCTTTGTATTAAAAGTATTTTTGGTTATCTTTTATCCATTATTTCCATTTATTTCTAATGTATGAAGGGCCTTAGTTCACCATGTTTATGAAATTCCTTATTTTTCAAATCATAAAGTTTCTTTTTGGTTCTTACTTTAGTTGATTCCTTGAAACAATGAATATGTCATCTTATAATCACAGTAACTCCTTTTACCTTGGCTTTCATTCTTTCTCCTACTTAGAGAAAGCCATATCACTTGTTGGAAAAGCATGAGCTTTGTCATCAATAAACCCAAATTTAAATACTGAATCTTCTACTTAGATACCACGTGAACTTTGAGTTAATGATTTCACTTTATGATTTGTATCTGTGAAATAAGAAAAATACATAATTTTAAAGCATATGTATATTTTTAAATGCATATTTTAAAAATATAATAAAGAACAAAATAATGTGTATGAAGGATACAATAAAGTCAGTGACAAAGAGGCAGTCCCCAATATAGAGTTGTGGCAGATACTTGTGATGTCCTTGCTTTCTACCTGAAAGTCGTAATTCTTCACATTTTCCATTTTTCTAGATTCTCAAAACTGGGTCAGTTCATGGCATTTATGAGGGAAGATGACAGAAGGGATATCATTGTTTGCTGTCAAACATCTTGCAATTAATCACTGATGAATCCCAGAGAAGCATTGTTTTTATCCTTCTAATTGCTTTCTTAAAGACAGAAACTGTGGGCAGAGGCATCCAGCTGAAAATCTCTTAGGTCACTTGAGGCAAGTTCAGTTATCACTTGCCTTAGTCACCAATAACAAACCCCTTGCCTCATCGGGGACAGAGATGAGTACATTTTTCTTAACTCTGCAATAAAATCAGACAAAGTCCATGCATTATACCAAAAACAAAACAAAACAAAAACAAAAAACTAGACTTTACCCAAGAGGACTTACTTTTAATTTCTTGCTTAGTAGCATCTATCTTCTAGGAAAGGAGCACACAGATGTTGGTGTTAGTGTTTTAGTATAATAAGTAGCACTCACAAGAAAGAAAAAATTTCAAGGGTCTCTTTTCTTTTTTTGTGCTTTCTCTCCACTAGAGTCATCCTCTCCATGCCCAGGATTCCAGATGTCACTTACAAATGTCTACACTCAAAACTATAATTATAGACCTTACCTCTCCATTCCTGGATGTTTTAGAAGTTTCCAGTGCTTGAATAAACAAAATTATTATTATTGTTTTTCCTTCTGGTTTCCACAAAGAAGCAAATCTACATGGATAATAACCAAATTGGAAAGTACCACTTTGTCAATAGGTGATTGTCTTCTACTCTTATGCAAAGCTCTAGTAAAAGTTGCATTCAAAGATTTGAATTGGATCTTACACTAACACAATATTTCTTGTTTTTTTTAAGGTGGGCTCCCCAAGGGTGGGCTCCCACAACTGCAGTGAGATGGTCAGTTCAAAGGACATCAACCAAATCAGGGCAAAAGGGGGAAAATGAATGGCCAGAAAGATTTCTCTGCCTCCAATACCTAGTGCTGAGCTGAGCTGGGCTGCACAAAATGATCAGGAAAATATAGAGGTCACAGTATGGAAACAGAAAGAACAGAAAGGTTGTTTCCTAGTGTAGTTTTAATAGAAGGGATTAGAGGCCCCAGTCTTCTCTTTACACCTGCTACATGGGTCTAAGAAATCTATGTTAGTTTTCTGATACTCAACCCCATCTAGACATTTCACAAACAATTTATAACTAGATTCTGATGCTTTGGTCTGTATTTCCCTCCTTCTTTTAGTGCCAGCAGCTCCTCCAGCGCAGAACTGCTTCTCTGTCTCTCCCTGTGGTTCCAAAGATGCTTGTCCCAGAATTGTCCTTCTCTGATGTGTAACTCAGAACTGGCCAGTCATAGTTCCCTTCCACTTGGCAACAATGTTTGACATGAGCATGAGCGTGTAACCAAAGCCATTTATGTCCTTTCCTTCAACTTTATACTGGGAGGAAAAGTTTCTCTTTAGTCTTGGATCATGAACTGTAAGGGTGGATCCAGAGCTACTAGATAATCTGTGCGTCTGCTGTGTGGCAACACCTGAAAGTATTACACCTACAACAAGAGTGGCATAAAGGTGAAAGGCAAAGCAAAGAGCATTGATGACACCATTTGGTTTCCTGGATCACCCTCTTTCTTTTTATGTATATCAGTGATTGATTTTGAAATGGTGTGAGTTAGATTTCTGTCAAGAGCAACTGCAATATCTTAATACACATCTCAACACTTCTAAAACAGAACTCAGCATTAAATAACCAAAATCTCTTATCACTCCTATCTATACTAATAGATGAGATCTCCAGCTATCTGCTCTCTCAAGCCAGAAACACAGATGCCATCCTAATCCTCTTTCTTTGCTTATTTTAAAGATCCATCTAATGTCTCATTGATTCCACCTCCAAACTCTGCAGCACACGTACAGTGTTCCTTCCTTAGTCTATACCTTGTCATCTTCTAATCTGGACCCATTGGCCTTCCAGTCATTATATCCCTCTTGACTTTTCTTTCCTGAAAACCATCTCAAGTGCTTTTCCCTCTGTATTCTAGAGGATTGATACCTGTCTTTGTCTGCATTATTATTATTTTTTCTTTCAATTGTGGAGATTCCTCTCAAGGCTGCTACTGCTTTTCCCCATTGGTGGTGGTGGTCTAGATTTACCAGTCCTCCTGTTCGCTGTGGGATCTGTCATGAATTTCTCACACAATTAACCTTGGTGTGGTTGGCTTTGAAGCTAGCTTCCAGGGTGACCAGAACTAATGGAGAAATCAGAAAACACCTAGGGATCTTTCAGAAATCTCTGAAAAGAAGAAGTTGTACAGGGATAGCTACACCATTCACCAGACCAAGTGTGAAATGAAATTGTGGGGTCCTTGTCCAAAAAAACAGGAAGTGTCATTAAAAGCACTGAAATATAAGCTTTTTCTTTTATTTCCAAGTCTCTTTCAAACTGTCGTAGTGTTTAATTTCCTATTTAGGGTTGACCCCTCAGCACAGGGATACTTATTGGGAGAAGATGTTCACAGGTACCCCCTGGTTTGGCATGAGCACCGCCCACTGGCTTCCTGGTTTCAAGCCACCACTCCACAGCACCATGTCCCAACCAGAGGTGGATAAATAAACCTTCCCTTCCCACAAGCTACTACCTCAACCCGTGGTGGATGGGAGACTGCCAAGGATTACCACCTCAAGACCTTAATGAGCCATTATCAGGATGGGATGGGTAAGAAGCTCCTCACTGCCTAGTGACATGCTGAATGCACACGGAGGCACTGCCTGCTTCTGCTGGAGACAGCTCCTGCCATGTTGCTCTGAGATGCTGCAGGTTGCTCACTCCATCTAGACCCTCCTCACACCCACACTCAGGCTCCTGAAGGAGGCAAAAGACAGCAGCAGTTGCTGGGCCAGAACAAGGAGGAAGTGACAGTGATGGGAGACACAGAGGTATCACAGGATGAGGAGCAGGCTGTAGAGAGCCTACCAAGGGTGGAAATCAAGGCTGACTTCTGAGCAGTGTTTGTGAGACAAGGCTCCAAGACCTCAATACAGGCTCCATTGTCCTGTTGATTTCACTCACAACATCAAAATTCAAAGATAAAAATATTAAAAGTTTTAAGACCATGACCAGAGGGTATTCAGCCCCAAGCACGGAGCCCCTCTGAGCATGCGGCTCTGTGTGGTTGCAGAGGTCCAATGAACATGGAGCCTGCTCTGTCAGTGAACAAGCGGTCTTTCTATTACTGATCTGTTCCATGAAAGCTCAGCAGAATTATAATTTGGAGCATGTTTATTGAACATTTTCACCAACAAAACAGTGAATGATTCAGAATAAGACTGTTCAGCTTCATTAGAGACAAAAGATCAAGCAGCAGGTCCACATGTCATCCCCTCCTACCTTAACCCTTCAGCCCTAACTGTGGCCCAAGAAGCCTCAAGCACTCCATGAAACATAGTCTAAAAAAACAATGATTTAATTCATTTGTACCCTCAGTCTAGAGGAACTTTGGCATTTCATGTTTAATTTGCCTTCATTTTAAATGATGTTGAGCATTTTATTGTATACTTATTGGCCATTTGTATAACTTCTTTTAAGAAATGTCTGTTCAGATTTCTTACCCGTCTTTAATCAGATCATTAAATTTTTCCTACGGAGTGATCTGAGCTCCTTATACATTCTCATTAGTAATTCCTTGTCAGATGGATAGTTTATGGGTATTTTCTCTACTCTGTGCGTTGTCTCTTGACTTTGTTGATTGTTTCCTTTGCTGTGCACCAGCTTTCTAAGTTGATGTGATCCCATTTGTCCATTTTTGCTTTGGTTGTCTGTGCTGTAGGTATAACTCAAGAAATTTTTGAATACTGGTAGTCCTGGCAAGAGCAAGCAGACAAGAAAAAAAATAAATAAATAAAGAGCATCTGACTACACAAGGAAGAAATGAAATTATGTTTGTTTGCATATGATATCATCTTATATTTGGACAAACCTAAAGACTCCACAAGAAAACTGTAAGAACTAATAAATAAATTCAATATAGGTAGAGGGCACAAAATCAACATACACAAAATCAGTAGCATTTCTATATGCCAAGAGTGAACAATCTGAAAAAGAAATAAAAAATGTAATCTTATTTACAACAGCTGCAAATAAAATAAAGTACCTAAAAAATTAACCAAAGAAGTGAAAGATCACTACAATAAAAACTATAAAACACTGATAAAAGAAATTGAAGAGGAAACCAAAAAATCGAAAGATAGTCCATGTTCGTGGATTGGAAGAATCAATATTGTTAAAATGTCCATACTATCCAAAGCAATCTACAGATTCAATGCAATCTCTATAAAAATATCAAAAACATTCTTCACAGAAATAGAAAGAAATCCTAAAATTTATATGGGACCAAAAAAGACCCAGAATAGCCAAAGCAATCCTGAGAAAAAAACAACAAAACTGGAGGAATCACATTACTTGACTTTAAATTGCACTACAAAGTTATGGTAACCATAATAGCATGGCATTGCCATAAAAACAGATACGTAGACCAATGGAACAGAATAAAGAACCCAGATATATATTAATACATATACAATGAACTCATTTTCAGTAAAGATGTCGAGAACATACATTGAGGAAAAGACAATCTCTTCAATAAATGGTGCTGGGAAAACTTGATATCCATATGCACAGACTAGACCTCTATCTCTCATCATACGCAATAATCAAATCAAAATGGATTAAAGACCTAAATCTAAGACCTCAAACTATGAAACTACTGAAAGAAAACATCAGGAAACTCTCTAGAGCAAAAAAAAAAAATCTTTATCTGCATATTTGTAACAAGTTGCATTACTCAATACTGACCAATTTCCACATAATTCCCCATTTAAAATATCTTGGTGATGATTAAACTCCCAGTTGTATGGAGTATGTCTCTGAGGTTTTATTTTGTTTCTTTCATTTATGAGAGGGCATGAGTGTTGTATTTATGGAGCTTTGGCATATGTAAGAATGTTTGCTTTTACTAGCTTATGTGAATGACATCTTGGCTTGATTTGGAATTCTGTATTTCCAATTCTTTTTTAATCTCAGGTCTCTGTAAATATGTTTCTATGAACTACTGAAAGTTAATATTGAAAAGAGTTAGCTACTCTTTTTATTTGCAATCCAAAATATTTTCTGAATTTTTCCTGGAAAACTATAGCTTCTGGTCTTTTCTACCTAGAAAAATATTTTTCTATTATAACTTTAATTATACCTCCTCTTTTACTTGCTTTGTTTCTTTTTTAGAATATCTTATTTTCAGTATATTGGGTATCATTTCTCTGTTCTTCATATCTGTTTTACTTTTCGTTTTTATCACTTCATTCCCTTTTGTGGGATAAACTTTCAAGATTTTTGCTGACATCACTGACCTGATTTATTTGGCATCAATTGATTCCAGTGAAAATTTTTATCTTCTTATTACAATGTGAAACATTTCTTCAAGGTCGTTTTTAAAAACCTCATCCTGTTCTTACCTTATTCTTTTCAGATTTTGTTTGAAATCTTAAGCCTAGGATTTGCAGACATAGTGCTAGCATCGATTGCCCATGACCATCTGCACTGTCACTTGTGTATCAGTAAAAGCATCCCATCAACTGTGCACAGCCCTTCCTCAATGTGTGATACTGCAGAAACCTTCATCTGGCACTGAAATAGAACATTCTGCTCTTACTACTCAGTTCTTTACCATAATGGAGATAACATATATCCTAAGGCAGCCTTCAGTTGTTCAACCAGGTGCAATCCATGACAAATTATACTTCCTAGCAAGCACCTTTTCTGGGGCCTTCCTGTCTCTGTTTCAGTTATGTAGCTTTATCTGAAAGGTTGTTGTCCTTGGATGTGAATGCCACTCTCCATTTTCCTCTACTGCTGGCCTTGTTATACAAGATGCACTATACCACATGTGGGCCACTGAAAGGGGAGGAACAAGATTTCAGCCATCTCAAAAACAATAAAGAGGTGATTGTTCAGATTTCTGATAAACATAATATCTGGTGTTTAAAAAACAGGTGATAAAAATGAGCCAAAGTCTCTGTCTCTCCATTTCATTTTCAGTTTTTCCATGTTAGTTCAGTGGGTACATTGCATACAGGCCATGATAATGCTTAGTTGCAAAGTTAAAGTTGGTGGAAATGCCTGCCAGTGTTAGCATATTCATTTGACTTCTGTTCTTAATTTTAAAGCTATTTTTAATTGTTGCCTTCGTGTATGATTCTGCCTGTAATTTATTTGCAAGTTGGGAGTCTATCATAATCTCAAACCAGGAGGCAGGGTCTTCTAAATGCAGGTATAATTAATAGAGTAGTGAATGTCATAGTCACTTTATTATTAACAAAAATAATTAACAAATTCAAATGGAAGCATTGTTATTGAATGGAAGAAATACCTGTGTCAAAAAATCTAGTCAAGTTCCTACACCCATATAATAAGTGACTTTAGATGAGTCACTTAACCTTTTTGAATCTATTTATTTATTCATAAAACAATAACTATTCTTGTTCTGAGGACCTTAAAGTGGCATTGTGAGGAATAAATGGATTAATTCTCATAAAACCTCTTGTAGTCATAAATGTTCCATACCAAATTATGCCATGACCTTGGTTTTATTAATGTCTCATTGAAACAGTGAGCTAAATGAGCTAATGGTACACACAAGTAATTCATTCATATTTATTTACTATTTTTTAGCTAGTATTGAATGTGGCTTTAAATACAAAAAGTAAATGGTAATCATGAGTGCTCTAGCCTCTGCCATTAAATAAAAAGATTTTTTTGTCTAGTTGTTAAATTTACACAAATTTTATCTACCACTTTTTAGAGTTCTAGTAATAATTGGTTATATATTTTTTTAATTGAAAAGGACATGTAAATTTTCAGACTTTATGCTACCTCTTGGCAGCATAAAGGATGGAATACCAAATGGGATCATACATAAACGTCTGCTGTTATGAAAAGTCATACATAAACTTTTGCTGTTATGAAATTTGATTAGAATGAAAGGATAGACAACTGAAATTGGAAAGTATTTGGTAGAAAAAAAAGCAATGGAAATGGATCTTTATTTACTTTTAAGGCTTGGAAGCAGGGACTTCTAAGTTGTTATAATATACAGGCTAATAAATACCATAGACATCTTGTTATTAGTATGAAAATTAGCAAACATACAAGGAGATACTAGATTGGAATATGGCAATTTTAAGGACATAAAAATAAGACACACATTAATTATATGTTTTGTTTTTAATTGGCTTATAATGAATTGCTCTAAGAGGAGCGAATAATAAAAACTTCCAGTATTTTACCCCTAGTTTCATGTAAGAGTGAATGAAATGGCATACCTTCACGGCATAGTACAAACAACTTTTTCAAAAAGCGAGATCTTTTAATAGGATAGGCCGAAACCTCTTATTTCTTCAGCTCTTAGCTCTTGAAAGAAGTCTGTAAACCTGTCTTCATTTTCTAGGTGATTTTTTTTTCAGTTTTTTTGAATAGCAGTAAACTCAGATAAAAAGAAATTAAGGAATACAAATGTCCATATCATTTTATATTTTATGTTTTTTTTTCATGTCTTTTCTTTCTGATATGCTAGTTGAGCCTTGAGGAAAGAACCATACCTAAAATAAGTCTTGAAGGTTTCTCAAGATAACCCTTATTTGCAAGGATTCACTAGGAGGACTCACAGAACCTAGAAAAGCTGTTATACTAATAGTTAGAGTTTATTATAGAAAGATAAAAAGAAGGAGCACACAGAGAAAATTCCAGGCAAGTTCCAGGCATGAGCTTCCAGTTATCTTCTCTCAGTAGAGTCTTATGGACAGTGCTTACTTCTCCCAGCAATGATGTATGACAATCATTAATGGGTATTGCCATTCAGGCAAACATATATCAGTCAAGAATACTATATCAATCAAATCTGATTTTTCGAAATGAAGGAGAAATAAAGTCCCATACAGGCAAACTGAGGAAATTCATCACCACTAGACCAACTCTACAAGAAATGCCTAAAGAGTTCTTCCAGTGGAAACAAAAGGATGCTAATTACTAACATGAAAACATATGAAAGTCTAAGAGTCACTGGTAAGGGTAAATATATAGTCAAATCCAGAATACTCCAACACTGTTATGGTGCTCTGTAAATCATCTCTATCTCTAAAGTTAAAAGTCAAAACAGTCAAAAATAATAATAGGTACAGTAAGTTTTTGAGAAATACATAATATAAAAAGATGTGAATAGTGACATAAGTGATAAAAATTGTGTAGGGGAGAGGTACAAGTCTAATGTTTCTTTATGCAACAGAATTTAAGTTGTCAGTGTAAAATAGTCTATTACACTCACAAGATGTTTTACTTCAGTCCTGGGAAAACACAAAGCAAAAAACCATACCAGATACACAAACAATAAAGAAAAGGGAATAAAAACTTAGCACTACCAAAAAAAAAAATAACCAAATCACAAATACAAATAAGAAAGAAAGGAACAACAGATCTACAAAATAACCAGAAAACAATGAACAAAATGGCAGTAGTTGTTCCTTATCTATTAGTAATTAACTACTTTGAATGTAAAGGATTACGTTTTCCAATAAAAAAATGTAGAGTGACTGAATGGAAAAAAGGTAAGGTCCAGGTCCAGTTGTATGCTGCCTATTAGCCTTAAGAACACACATATTCTGAAAGTGAAAGAGCAGAAAAAGATATTCTATGCAAATCATAATCCAAAGACAGCAAGAGTGGCTGTACTTAGAGAAAATAGACTTCAACTGAAAAGCTGTCACAAGAGACAAAGAAGGCCCTTATTTAATGATAAATGCCTCAATTCTTCAGGAGAACATAACAATGCTTATGCACTCAACATTGGAGCATCTAAACATATAAAACAAATATCAATAGACATAAAGGAGAAACAGCAATACAATAATAGCAAGGGAGTTCAGTACTTCACTTTCAACAATGGACAGATTAACCCAACAGAAAACTAATAAGAAAATACAGGAATTGAGCTGTACTTTACACAAAACGGAACTAACAGAGATACGTAGAATTTTACACCCAACAGAAGCAGGATGCACGTTTTTCTTTAGTGCACATGGAACATTATCCAAGATAGAACATTTGATAGGCCACAAAACAAGTCTTTTTAAATTAAAAAAGATTACAATTATTTTATACATTGTTTCTAGCTGCAATGTTATGATCCAAACAAATAGCCTAATAATACACTACAAGGAACTAGAAATAGAAAAACAAACTAAACTCAAGGTTATCAGGAGAAAGGAAATAATGAAGATCAGAACAGAAATAAAGAATTTAAAAACTGTAGACACTTAATAAAACTAAGAGTTTCTTAACATTGATACAAAAATCATCAGTAAAAGATTAACATATAATTCAGCAAAGTACCAGGTGGGATTTATACCAGGTACAAGGCTGATTTAACATATTCAAATCAGTCAATGTTATACATCACATTAACAAACTGAAAGGCAAAAACCACATGATCATATCAATTGATGCTGAAATAATTCAACAAAGTTTCACATCTTTTCTTGATTAAAAACTCTTGACAGTTTAAGCATTAAAAACTTATTCAATATAATAAGTGACAGTTATAAAAAATTCAGAGCTAATCTTATGATTCATTGGGAGAAACTGACAGTTTTCTTCTCTAAGATATGGCACAAGGCAAGGATGTCCTTCACCACTTCTATTTAACATAGTACCAGAAGTACTGTCAAGAGCAATTATATAAGAAAAAGAAATAAAAGGTATTCATATCAGAACGGAAGTACAATTATCGGTATTTGCAGATGACATGATTCTGTACATAGAAAACTCTAAAGACTACACCAAAAATCTGTTAGAACTAATGAATTAATTCAGTAGTTGCAGGATATAAAATCATCATAAAAATTCATGGTATTTTGATACACAAAATCAATCTAGCTGAAAAAGAAACCCAGAAAACAATCTCATTTAAAATAGCCCCCCCCAAATATTAAAAATAAAGTGGTAGATTTAACTACAGAGGTAAAAGACCTGTACACTGAAAGCTATACAACTTCAATGAAAGAAATTGAAGAGGACATAAGTAAATTGAAAGATACTCCATGCTCAAGTATCAGAACAATTAAATACTGTTAAAGTGTTCATATTAACCAAAGTAAAGTTTAGATTCAATGCAATCCATATCAAAATCCCAATGGCATTATTCATGGCAGTATTTTTTTTAAATCCTAAAATTTGTATACAACCACAAAAGACCCCAAATAATCTAAGTAACTCCCCCCACCCAAGCAAAAAAGTGGAAGCTATCACTCTTCCTGATTTAAAAATTACATTACAAAGTCATAATTATAAAAATACTGTAGTACTGGCAAAACAGACACATAGTCACGTCAGAGGAGGAAATAGAGAGCCTAGAAGTAAATTCAAATGTATATAGTAGACTAATTTTCAACATGGCACCAAGGATACACAATGCAGAAAAGAGAGTCTCTTCAATAACTGGTTCTGGAAAAACTGGATTTCCACATGGAAAAGAGTAAAATTAGTTCCTTATCTTACACTATATATAAAATCAACATAAGATGGATTGAAACCCTAAATGTAAGACCTGAAACTGTAAAAACTGCTATAAGAAAACAGGGAAAAACTTTCTAGACATTGGCTTTGCAATGATTTCTTGGATTTCACACCAAAAGCTCAGGCTTCGAACATAAAAATAAATAAATATCCTACATCAAACAAAAAAGTTTCTGCACAGCAAAATAAACAATCATCAAAATTAAAGGCAATCTTCAGATTGGGAAAAAATTCTTGCAAACCATATATCCGATAAGGAATAAGTATACAAGATTCTAAAGCACTCATATCTTTCAATATCAAAAATATATATAACCTGTTTTTAAAAGGACTTGAATAGATATTTGCCAAAGACGACATGAAAATGGCCAACAGATATGTGAAAGGTGCTCAATGTCACTAATCCTCAGGGAAATGCAAATCAAATCCATTATAAGATGCTGCTTCATACCTGCCAGGATATCTATCATCAAAAAGATAAGAGATAAGTGTTGTTAAGGATGTAGAAAACACACATGAATACTCTTGGTGGAAGGTAACTTAAAAAATTGAAAATAGAACTGCAATATGACTCAGAAATTCCTGCTCTGTGTGTATACTCAAACTAAATGAAATCATCACCTGTTAAAGATATCTGCACTGTCAGGCTTGCTGCAGCGTGAAAAATATGAATAGCAAAAGCCAAGATACAGAAACCTAGGTGTCCATCAGTGGACAAATGGATAAAGAAACTGTGGAATATATGTGTGTGAGTATATTATTTAGTCTTTAAAAAGGAGGAGATCCTACCATTTGCCACAATATGAATGGTCTTGGAGGACATTATGTTAAGTAAAATAAGCCTAATATAGAAAGAAAAATATTGCATGATCTCACTTCTATGTGGAATCTTGAGGGGATCAAATATATAGAGATAGATGGTAAAACAATGATTACCAAGATCAAGGTGGAGTGGGAGGAAATGGAGAAATACAGGTCAAAGGATGTGAAGTAGCAAATATGTAAGATAAACAAGTTTAAATATATAATGTACATCGTAAGGACTATAGTTAATAATAATGGACTGAATTCAGAACTTTTACTAAGTAAGATTTTAGTTGCTCTTGTCATGGGGTGGGGTAAATCGGTAAGTGTGTGAGATGATAGATGTGTTAATTTGTTTCACTATAGTAGCCATTTTATTATATGTGTGTCTTAAAACATCATGTTGTATACCTTAAATATGCAAAACAAAATTTATTTATTATTATTTTTAAAAGCAGGCACCAGGTGTGATGGCTCATGCCTGTAATTCCAGCACTTGGGAGGCTGAGGTGAGATGATTGCTTGAGTCCAGGAGTTCGAGACCAGCCCAGGAAACAAAGCAAGACCCTGCCACTACAAAATATAGAAATAATTAGGTGGATGTGGTGGTACACACCACTACACTGGTGGCACCCCGTCCAGTGGGGAGGATCAGGCTGCAGTGAGCTGTGAGTATGCCACTGCACTCCAGCCTGGGCATCAGAGCAAGACCCTGTCTTTTAAACAAGGTACAAAAAAGAGAAGGCAATGGCATTCCACAACCAAGCATAAACAATAAAAGTACCTTGTCAGATTCTTTCTTACTTGTGTTACTTCCCTGTTATCAAGTCAATGACTTATACTCAAAATGATGGCATGGAAAGAAAAAGATAGGGCAATTTCTACTTCCTTTTCTCTTCAGTTCTTTCTTACTCATCAGTAAGCTGAAAGCAAAGAGTGTTGGTAGAATGTATGTGTATCATGAAATTAAGTCAAACCAGCAGAATTAGTTTCATGCAATGTCTCCACTGCTAAGAACAAAATTCCACTACTGTTAAGAACAAAATATGGTCGCAAAAGAATTCCACCATTCTTTTGAGAACATAATATGCATGCAAGTATGAACTATGAAATATGAATTCTAGGCTTTTGTTAATTTTACCTACAAGTTAAATGTTCCTATTTAAAATGCCATTGTATAATATAAAGATGGTAATTATTTTAAAATTTAATTTTTCTTTACTTAAAAACGCATTAAGTAGCAACCACAAACACTATAAGAAGTCGAAAGTGAGACCTCAGATGGAAGACACTCTGTTAATACCCATAATGGCACTTTATTTTTGCTTTTTGTCAAGTAGTCCAGCATTTTCATTTTACACTGGATCTTGCAAATTATGTCGCTAGTCCTGCAATGAAAATTTTCACTCAAGCATTGAAACAATATGACCTGACCAGCTAATATATGGTTTAATTAGGTGACAGATTTCTTTCAGAAGCACAGGGAAATAGAAGCAATATTATAAAGATTTAATGTGGTTATACTTTTCAGCATGTTAAACCTGAATAAGACGAATGTGGTGGGTCCTGGGCCATTTTTCTAGCCAAGAACATATATTAAAAAAAGTTTAAAAACATTTTTTGCCTTTTATCAAATTTATTGCTAAACAGAAAAAAATAATACGTATTTATTATGTACATCATAATAATTTGAAGTATGTATACAATGTGATTAGTTAAATTTAACTAACTATATATGCAGTTTATTTGAATAATAAAATATATTTTTTATTAACTATTGTCATCATGCTATATGGTATATCTCCACTACATATTTTAAACACTAGTCATTATACCAATACAAAATTTTAGGTTAATTTCTAACATGTATTTTAGGATAATTTAAGTAAAATCCTCTGGTATAGATTTTGAAAACAATATTTTGGAAACATCAACACTGAAGTATGAATTTTTGATTAGGACAGTTTGAAAGCTAACCAACCCATCCCAAGAGTATAGATTAAAATTCTCTTGGACACACATTTTATCATTTAAACCAAAGTATTGCTTTATAGTAGCAATGTAACACCCAGGCAGGCCAATTTCTCGTGTGAGCTGTACAATTCTTATCTTTCTGCCAAACAGGGCCTCGTTTCTTCTCATTAGCTTAAAGATATATTCAGATCGATTCCATCTTTAAAAGCAAAACCAATTCTCCATCCCCATATTCATGCCCTCCACCCTCTATGAAAAGCTGCCTTGTCTCCAAGATATACTCTTATTATACATGAAACAATGTAATCTCTTGGTGCTTTTTTTCTTTTCCTATAAAATGGTCATAATAATATAAAGCTCTCAAGAGAATTTATACTCATGTCCCCTTTTTCAGTTTAAATGTCACTTCCCCTGGGAAGCCCTCCTGACTTATATCCCTACCAAAATCGAATAATAAAAAGATAATAAGTCTAAACAGACCTATAAGTAGTAAGAACACCGAGTCAGTAATCAAATCCTCCCAACAAATAAAAGCCAAGGAGCAGATAACTTCACCTGTTTAAAAAGGAATTAATGCCAATTCTTCTCAAACGTTTCCAAAAAATTGAAGAGAAGTGAACATTTCCAAATTCATTTTATGAAGCCAGAGTTATCCTTATACCAAACCCAGACAAGAACTCTACAAGAAAAGAAAACTACAGGCTAGTATCCTTGATTACTATAGATGCAAAAATTCTCAATAAAATACTAGCAAACTGAATCAAACAGTTCATTAAAAGGATCGTATAGGATGACTAAATAAAATTTATCCCTGAAATGCAAGGATGATTAAACTTACCAAAATCAATGAATGTGAAACAACACATTAACAAAATAAAGAATAAAAACCACATAATCATCTCCATAGATGCAAAGCATTTGGTAAAAGTCCACCCTCTTTTGTGACAAAAACTCTCAATAAACTAGAAATTAAAAGTCACTCAACACAATAAAGACCATATATGAGAAGACCATAGCTAGCATCATATTCAATAGTGAAAAACTAAAAGCTGTTCTTCTAGGACCAAAAAAAGGCAAGGATGCCCATTCTTGCTGACTAGTCAATATAGTTCTGGAAGTCTAAACCATAGTAATCAGGCAAGAAAAAGAAATAAAAGCCAACCAAATTGAAAAGAAAGAAGTTAAGTTGCACCTGTTTGCAAACAACATGATCTTATTTATAGAAAATCCTAAAAACTCCATAAAAAACTGTTAGAACTAATAATGCAATAAAGTTCCATGATAAAAATTAACATAAACATAAGAAACATTTCTACACACTAAAAAAATATATCTGAAAAGATAATTAGGAAAACAATCCCATTTACAATAGCACTAAGATGAATAAAATACTTAAAAAATTTAAGTAAGGATATAAAAGATTTATATAAAGATGTACCTCAGAGATATTATGGGTTCAGTTCTAGAACACTGAAATAAAGCAAGTATTTCAATAACATAGGTAACACGAGTTCTTTGGTATATATATATATATATATATATATATATATCTCAAAGTGCATATATAAAAGTTGTTTACATTATCCTGTAGTTTATTAAGTGTGAAATCATACTGTCTTAAAAAAATTATATGTCTTAACTAAACCATACACTATTGCTAAAAAAAAAAGCCAGCAATCATCTGAACCTTCAGTGAGCCATAATGTTTTTTCTGGTGAAGGGCCCTTACTCAATGTGGATGGCTGTCCACTGATCAAAGTAGTAATTGCTAATGGTTGGGGTGGCTGTGACAATTTCTTTAAATAGATAACAGTGAAGTTTGCTGCATTGATTGAGTCTTCACTTCATGAAAGTTTTGTCTGTAGCATGTGATGCTGTAGATAGCATTTTATCCACATTAGAAATTCTTTCAAACTTGGAGTCAGTCTGCTCAAACTCTGCCACTGCTTTATCAACTATGTTTATATAATATTCTAAATCTTTAGTTGTCATTTCAATAATGTTTATGGGATGTTCACCAGCAGTAGATTTCATCTCAAAAAATCACTTTCTTTCATCATCCATAAGAAGTAACTTTTTTTTATTAACTGCAATTTAGGTTTTGGGGTACATGTGAAGAACATGCAAGATTGTTGCATAGGTACACACATGGCAGTGTGATTTGTTGCCTTCCTCCCCATCACCTATATCTGGCATTTCTCCCCATGCTATCTCTCCCCAACTCCCCACGCCCCACTGTCCCTCCCCTATTTCCCCCCAACAAACCTCAGTGTGTGATGCTCCCCTCCCTGTGACCATGTGTGCTCATTGTTCAACACCCGCCTGTGAGTGAGAACATGTGGTGTTTGATTTTCTGTTCTTGTGTAAGTTTGCTGAGAATGATGGTTTCCAGGTTCATCCATGTCCCTACAAAGGACACAAACACCATTTTTTATGGCTGCGTAGTATTTTATGGTGTATATGTGCCACATTTTCCCTGTCTAGTCTATCATCAATGGGCATTTGGGTTGGTTCCAAGTCTTTGCTATTGTAAACAGTGCTGCAATGAACATTCGTGTGCATGTGGCCTTATAGTAGAAGGATGTATAATCCTTTGGATATATACCCAGTAATAGGATTGCTGGGTCAAATGGAATTTCTATTTCTATGTCTTTAAGGAATCGCCACACTGTCTTCCACAATGGTTGAACTAATTTACACTCCCACCAACAGTGTAAAAGTGTTCCTATTTCTCCACATCCTCTCCAGCATCTGT